>APFE030413212.1:13076-27501 GCA_000404065.3 Pinus taeda
GGATTCCCCGAAAAATGTCGTTTAGGGCCTCAAAACGGCTCCGGAAGTTCACGACCCGAAAAACGGCTAAAAATAGTAAGTTGCGCTACAATTAAGGAAACTGAAAATGCTGAAAGAGACAATTGTGGGGGTCCAATGGGATAGGTGGGTGGCCACCAACATCCACCTGGATCATTCCTCCCCCCTTAGGAAGCAATGGTCCCCATTGCGTTGAGTTCCTCCACCTGCTGAACTTGTCCTGCAATCTCTGATGTGTCCAGTACTGGTGGAAAGCATGGTTGATGTCGGTCCACATTGAACACTTGGTGCAGGTGAAGAAATGGAGGAACGCTGTGCTTCAAAGCATTGTTGCCCATAGCTTGGTACTGGTGTAAGGACCATGTCGGAGTGGTCGGAGCCTCTGATGGGTTCTGGTGAGGCGTTCTTTCTGCAGATGTAACCAAACTTTGTCACCCACCTGAAACTTGTGTGGTACCCTTGTGGGTGAGGAGAAGTTGTTTCTGTGTTCTGTCATGACTGTATCCCTCTGCTGCTGCTGTTGCGTGGAGGAACCCTTGGTGGGGGTCATGGATGTAGCAACGATCTTCCCCTTACTTTGGGAGTGAACCATACAGATGAATTTCCTGGTCTGTGAGATGAGCTTGCTGCCTTTCTTAGCAGTGATCAAAGAGGTGGCAGTAGGTGGGGCTATCTCTGGTATCATGTATAATGAATTACTCAAAGAAATAATGACAGCACGAGGCCTTGACTCATACACAGCATGTCGCCTCCACAAGTATGGCTGGCCTAATAATACATCACAAACATCCAGAGGTGTAACATCACACAATACTTCGTTTGTGAATGGTTTGATGCTGTAGGGAAGGCGGCACTGCTGGCGAACTTTGAGATCTCGTCTTTCATGAAGCCACTCGATATTGTACAACTGCGAGTGTGATGTAGTCAGTAGGCCCAACCACTTCACGACCTCTACTGAAATAAGGTTCGTTTGGCTACCACTGTCGACAATGAGTTGCAGTGGTGAACCCTTCACCCACATCTGTGAGTGGAAAAGACGCTCCCCCTCCTCTGGGTCTTCAGGCTCATTCTTCTGGATCTTGGCAATGGCAACAGTGGCGCTAGGATCCGCATCAATGATCTGCTTCCCTTTGCCATTCCCCTTGTCGGGTTCTAGCTCAGGGTCAGAACAAGCATCTGATTCGGAAGCCTTTAACTCGGCCACCAATGACTGCTTGGTCCAACACTCACTTGTGTTATCAGTGTGACTCTTGTGGAACTCACACCACTTTCCCGTGTCCTTTTTCGGCTTCGTGGTGTTGTTCTTTTCTTACGGCTTCGACGAGTTGTCTTGGGTCACCCGGCCTTGGCTTTGTCCTTTGGGCTTCGGATTTGCAGATCCAAAATCTCGCTTCTTCTGTTTGAACTTTTGCTCGATTATGACAGTGTATCGGTATGCTGTGCCAAGTGAAGAGATGTTCAAGAACTCCATCTCTTCCTGGATGTATCTGTGCAGGCAGCCACGGTATTTGAGCACCAGATGCAGCTCAGAATCTTTGATACCCTACTGTGTGCGAAAGGTATGAAAAATGTTTGTGAACTCTGGCACATCTTGGTCTCGTCCCTGCCGCAGTGTGGTCCATTTGATGTATTTGTCCTCATAGCTTTTGACAGGGTAGTACTGCTCCTTGATAGCATCTCGGAATGAATCCCAAGTGGGTGCAGCTGAAAATAGTGAGCCGGTACTTTCATCCTTCTGCTCGCAGTAGGTTTCCCACCAGTCCTTGACGTGGGGGGCTCCTTTGAGAAGAGCAATACAATCTTTTCGCGACTCGAAAATTCATGAACATAAAAATAACCCTCTAGCATATTTAACCATTTATCTATGGCATCTGCATCTATTTTACCCTCAAAGATGGGGATTTCAAAATTAACTTGTACTTTAAAGGGCATGGTGTTTCTAGAGTAGCTGCGGGAAGTCGATGCGTCACCTCTAGGTAGCCGCTGAAGTATCTGCGCAAATCTGTCCATCATCGCGTTCCATCGTCGCTCGAGGGCTTCTTCGAGCAAGATTTTAATAGGATCTCCTGCCCCCTCGTCTTTCTTCTCATCCGCCATGGGAGGCCGTCGGGATTTGCGAGGCTGGTCTTGCAAAGGTTCGACCAGTTCAAGCCCTAACTCCTTATATCCTGACCCCGTCGGGACATGCAAAGAAAAACCGAGAAAAAGCAGACCGCTCTGATACCACTGATCCGGATTTAAACAGGAACGCAATAGATTATAGAGATAACCATAAATACAGAGCTGTGATAACCATACATAAAGAGATGCAGCGGAAATAACACTTCATTTCATTAATGGAACATACCGAAAATATGCTTACAACCAGAAATGGAAATAACCCAGCTAGGACGATGGTAGCTTATCTCTGAGAAGAGATGTGCGGCTACATGTCTCTGAACTGTTCCCAACTTTTGTTACAATGAGGCTCGAAGGCCTATTTATTATTGAAAACAATGGAAAACCCTTCACACTCCAAAACCGACCCTTAGAAGATGAAACGCCAAATTGTGGGCCCCGTTTTGGGTAAATTGGTACATCAATTTCCCGGGGTCGTAACTTTGGCATACGATCTCCGTTTGACGCATATGATAGCTCGTTAGAAAGATCTATCCAAGAAATACCATTGTTGGAACGGGAAACATCGGTCCATTCCATGAACCCATGTTGCCCCTGGATTCCCCAAAAAATGTCGTTTAGGGCCTCAAAACGGCTCCGGAAATTCAGGACCCGAAAAACTGCTAAAAATAGTAAGTTGTGCTACAATTAAGGAAACTGAAAATGCTTAAAGAGACAATTGTGGGGGTCCAAATGGGATAGGTGGGTGGCCACCAACATCCACCTGGATCAACAAGGCCTCTAGCAGTCTAGCAACCCAATCTCGTTGGTGTGTTGAGATTGTCTTGGTCAAAATTTCTTATATAACCTTGTTTTTGCTTTCCTCATGCCCATTCGCCTGCGAGTGATACAGAGAAGTGATTATCTGGTAGTAGGGAAGCTACCTAAAGATTTAACGACAACAGAAAGAAAATTGATTGTTGAACGCAGTGCCCAATTCTCTTGGATAGGCGGATATCTTTTTCATACAGGGGCCGACATGTGTATACGCAGATGTATCTGTGAGGATGAGATCTGTGACATCCTAAAGGACTATCTTAAGGATTAGGGATTCATAGCAAGCATCAATGATCACGGGGTGCGAGTCGCCACCCAGCTACTAGCCATTAAACTCATGAGGAAATTCTACGCCGATGAGGTGCCAACCCTTGTTACCGTGCTTGTGGAACAGTGTGCTGAAGGGGTCTAGTTCAACTGGGCGCAGTTTTTAGGCAACACATTTTTGAAAAATTCCCAGGAAGTATAGGACAAAGGTAAGACATTTCATTATGCATGGTTGCTACTGTCAATCCTTCTTGTCGTAGGACAACTGCCACAGGGTAGCCAATTTCCCAGCATTGAGGACAACCTACCAAAAATAGTGTGGTATACTTTGCTTTATGCTACCAATGACGCAGCAACGGTTTGTGAAATCAAGGTGTTTTGGACCTTCATGGAGGAGAGTATCCAAACATGAATTTCCCATAGACCACAGATGTCTCAATGATATACAACAATTTTCAAAGCACCGTCAAGTTCAAAGGAGACATGCATAACTTATATATCTGTGCATGGAAGGATCCAAAGTGAGCATAGGTCACACTCCCATTCATTGCAACGGGAAATGCCATTTACGAGGTATTGCTAGCATGGCCTCTAGAGTGGCATGCCCCAGACAAGGCCGTACTAGAACGAATGGAAGCATAACAGCGAAAAATGGAACTCCAGCTATGACTCACTAAGTTGGCAAAAAAGACACGTTAGGGACAAAGGGCCATTTCACAGTAGGAGGAGACCAAGGAAGTAATAGTCGAAGAAATCATGGTAGCACAGGAAATGTCCTAGGAACAGGACATGCAAAGGGAACAGGAGACATAAGAACACATAGACCATCTTATAGAATTGACCCAAGTCAAGTAGTTGCGCAACAAGGAATTGTCACATACACACAAAAAGCCAAAAACGGTGAAGGCTCTGGAGAAAGAGTTCATTGATAGTGACAAACCGGAGAGCACTTCCCCTCCAAGTGTGTTGGTGGACCTGATGATGGAACAAACAACTGTGTTGGGGGAAATCAAAGTGTAGTTATAGGAATTACAGGTGCAACACCTGGGTGAGGTAATCCTAAATCCAACAAAGGACACAGCTCCAGCCGAGCAGAGGGCGCGCACCCACACAATGAACACCCTAGCATTGCCAACAGGAACTTTCATAGCAGAAGCTGAGGGTGATGTGCATCTTTGGGGATTGAATCTGGCCGCTCTTCCTAGAGAAACCCTGTAAATATTGTAAATCTCCGAAATGGAAATATTGGTTCATAAAAAGCATCAATGATCCTTTCCCTAATGCTTGTGGTAACCAACACAATGACGCCAGTGCGCGGTCCTTAGAGTCTTTATTTTGTATTCGATTGGAAAGATTGGTTCTTTACTAAACACAAGCTGGTAAGCAGAGTATCTAGTAGTATTCCTCCAAGTTGTACGAAAGGCCCACAAGGCCTTTGGTAGTCTATCAGCCAAATCTCATTGGTGTGTTGAGATTTTCTTGGTCAGAATGGCTTATATAACCTTGTTCGTGATTTTGACATGCCCGTTTTCTTGTGGGTGATACGGAGAAGTGATCATATGCGTGATATGATGGTTTCTACAGTAATATTGTTCCTTGTGAATTGATTTCCTCCATCAGTGATCACCTCCCATGGTAATCCATACCACACAAATAGCCCAAAAAGGAAGTTAATCACTACTTCCTCTATGGCTCTTGGTAAATTTACTATTTCTACCCATTTTGTCGCATAATCCATGGATACCAGTATGTAGGCGTTCTGATTGGATTGTGGATGGAATGGACCTACGAAGTCTAATACCCAACGGTCGAAGGGTTCTTTGAAGAAAAGTGGCTACAGAGGCATATCATCAGATTGGTCAGGTCGACCTATCATTTGGCAACTGTCACAGGCTTGGGCATATTTTTTAGCATCCTTAAAAATAGTGGGCCAATCATAGCCCATTTGAAATATCTTTTGTCCTGTCCTTTGGTCTACGAAATGTCCCCCACAGGGTTCATGATGGAAAGTCTTCAGAATGTCATGGATCTCATCCTCATTGATACATCTATGTATACACATGTTGGCCCCTGTATGAAAAATATATCTGCCCATTCAAGAGAATTGGGCACTGCGTTGAACAATTAGTTTTCTTTCTCTTGTCGTTAAATGTTTAGGTAGCTTCCCTATTAGTAGATAATTTGTCACATTTTTGTACCATGGCATCTTAACTACCATGGCAAATAGGTATTCATCTGGGAATCGGTCATCTACCGCGAATGGGTCATTAACCTTCAGGATTCGAGATAGAAAATCAATGACTAGATTTTCCTTTCCTGAGCGATCTTTGATAGTAATGTAGAACTCTTGCAAAATCAATGGCGATCATGTTACTCAACCATTTGTGATTGGTTTATTAGCTAGATACCTAATGGTAGAGAGATCAATGTACACAAAAACTTGATAGCTGGTTATGTAGTGTCTAAATTTGTTTATTGCATAAATAACTGCTAAGAATTCTTTTCTTGTCACTGTGTAATTGAGTTCTGCAAGAGTGAGATTTTTGCTAATGTAATATATAGCATAAGGTTTCTTGTCCTCCTCCTGGTCAGGGAAAATGCCTATAGATACATCTGATGCATCTGTGGAGATGTGGAAAGGCAGCTCCCAATTTGGTCCACGTAAAACTGGTGCGATTGAGACTAGTTTCTTTAAACCTGCAAAATCTATGTCACACTTGTCATACCAAATGAAATCAAAATTTCCAGTTAGAGCGTATAAGGGTGCCATAATTTATGAAAAATTCTTGATAAACCTGTGATAATAACTTTCATATCCTAGGAAAATGCATACCTCTGTTTGGGTGCAGGGGTAAGGTAGTAAAAGAATTACCTATATTTTTGTTGGATCTACCTATATTTCTGTTGCAGAGATGTAACGTCCCAGGATCAGGCCCTCGGTCATCATCATGTGACACTTGACATTGCTTAAACATAACCTAGTAGCGATGCATCATTCTAAGACCTTTTCTAGTGTTTGCAATGCTTGATCAAATCATCCCCATATGGAGTAAAGTCATCCATATATACCTCTAGTCCTTCATTTATTAGATCAATGAAGATGCTTAATATAGCTCTATGGAATGTGGCTGGAGCATTACACAAGACAGATGAGAATACCATGTATGAAAATGTGCCCCAGGGATAGGTGAAGGTTGTTTTATCATGGTCTTCAGGGGAAATTTGAATTTGATTGTAACCACTGAAGGCATCTAAAAAGGAGAAGAATTGCTTCCCTGCCAATGTATTGATGATCTAATCAATGAACGGGATGGGAAAGTGATCTTTCTATGTTTCCTTGTTTAGTTCTTGATATTCTACACAAATACACCACTTCCCATTTTTTTTAGGGATGACCAACAATGGAGAGACCCATTTACTGTCTGAGATAGGATAAATAAAGTTTAAATCCAGTAGCTTCTGCAATTCCTCTTTCACAATATCTTAAGGTGTGGGTTCAACCTCCGTTGAGGCTATCAAATGGTTTGTGTATCCTTCTCTATATAAATGTGGTGTGTACATAGCTGTGGGTCTATCCCTTTCATATCAGGATAATCCCAGGCAAAAGCCCCTTTATTTTTCTACAATACCTGGATAAGATTTTTCTTTTGTTCACTATCCAAATCAGCGTTGATATTTAGAACTTTGCCTGGTTCGATTCCAACTGGTTTGTTTTTATGAACATTAGTCATTTGAATATGTTGGTTGTCTCTATCCTTCAGGGGATCTTCCATGGCTTCGTTATCAAGGATTGCTTTCAACATCTGACACTATACATTACTCACATTAGCTGGCTGATTTAAATTTTTTTTGATAAGGTGATCTTCAGTTTGATCTTTAAATTCCAATGCTTCCACTACTGTGAGTGGTGAACATATGCTCTCTTCTAGGTATGTTGGTGGCTGCTTACATATTTTTACAACGGGCAAACTTGTCCTAGTAGGAGGATATAACACCATATTTTTTACAACATCTCCCTTTGTAATAGTCATGCCGCCTTCTCGGAAACTGATATATGCATCAACTATTGCTAGCCAAGGTCAAACCAGAATCAAAGGATGCCCATCCAACCTACTCTTTGGGTTTATAACCAGGAAATCTACTGGATATTCCCATGAATCAACAGAAATTGTGATATCTTGTAAGGTCCCTTCTAGTTTTACCACTGATCGGTTAGCAAGTTATAATAATGTGGTGGTTGGTTCTAAGGCTGTAATACCAAGTTTGACAAGTTTCTGTTGTTAATATGTTAATGGAAGCTCCTAGATCAACTAGTGTATTTGGAAAAGAGTGGCCATATATTTGAATTATTACTATGGGATTTCTAGGATCTTCGTATTTTATTGGAGTTTCTTCTCCCAAGAGTAAATTGAATAAGGTTCCTACAACATGGATAGTGGTGAGGTTTTTACCTTCCTCATAGGCTTCCTTGCACACAATTATTTGATTGTTTTGGCATAGATGGGAATATCTTGAATAGCCTGGAGGAGAGGAATATTAATGCACAAAATTTTTACTTCCCCTGTAAGGTCGAAATCAGGGTAGGCGATCGATTAAGGTATCGTTAGCCTTTTAAGGAACAAAGGAGAAGTGACTATGATTTTTTTAGGGTGATCTTGTTGATCTATTTCTTCCCCTTGCTTTGATTCAGTATTATTTACAAGTGGAGGAACATGTACAAGTGGTGGAATATGTACAGGTGGAGTTACATTTTCAATTGAAGGTTGGTCCTTGTTTTCCTCAGGGGTGATGACATGTCATGACCTCAATCTGAGCTCATTACATTCTTTCTGCTAAACCTCATACTCTAGGTTTTCGATAATCTGTACCAACTGTATTGGTCTATTATTAGGATTTGGGTTCGGCTAAGCTGGTAACTGTGGTTGCAGAAGAGGTTGTGAATTTTGTTGTAATGTATAAGGAACTGACAATGCAGGTTGTGGCTAAGGGCTTGTCCCCATAGGTACATTAGATATCCCCAGAGGTCACTACCAGTTTGTAGACCAATTCAAATTTTAAGAGGGGGAGGCAAGCCAGTGGGATTGATAGGGATTGCCTTGCCAAACAAGAGTAAAAGGAGAATTCGGCTAGCCATTTCTTGGAAAAGATTGTCCTGTCCAGGATGTCATAGGGAATGGTAGTCTTTTCCAATTTTGGTAGGGTGATTATCCTTGCTAGGATGCCCCAAGGTTCTCTTGTTTATTAAACTTTGAGGAAGGAAAGAATTAGGATGTGTCTTGTGACATACCTATAGGTTTAGTTTCCCATTGTCGGTGTTGGATCATCAAATATATTGGCTCTGTTTCTTCCTCTGCTTCTTTGAATACTACTTTCAGCCCGGGTAATGATGGACATTGTTTAGTGTCGTGATCTTTAGTACAAATGGCGCACATTTGAACCATGTCTAGTGGGCATTCCCATTGGCTATGCTTCTTCTGACAATGTGGGTAGAAGATGGCCAAATTTTGTTCTGCTAAAACCTGTTTTTGTTTGTATTGTAAGACATCCAACTATGTTATAAGAATTCCCAGTATGTCCATCTTAAAATATTCCAGGATTCGTCTATCCCCATCCGTGTTACACCTCCACTATGTGCTTTACTTCTTATGCTCATTGAATCTTGGCTAGTTTCTCCTGTACGTGTGCTTCCTCACGAACACCTGATACAGAAATAAATAATTTCATGATAATCTTCATGAGAAATATCTCATTTTCCCATTAATTTTAGAGTTTCTACCCATTTCTCTTTCATTCCTTTAATAAAGGTAGCTCTTATGACTTCTTTTGGTAGGGCAGTGTGTGGAGATCTATGCAAATTATAATTAAATTGTTCTACATATTCTTCTAGTGTTTCATTATCTTTTGTAGTCATATTAAAAATCTCATCTTTCAGTTCCCTAGTTTTACAAAAGTCCTGGTATCTTTTAAGGAAGAAGATTTTCGTTTCATCCCAACAATTGATGGTTCGCCCACCTAGACCCATAAACCATATGAAAGATGCCCCTTTTAGAGTGGACAGGTGGATCAGGAAATCTAGTGTCTATGCAGAGCTGCTAGTCCCACTAAGACGGGTAGCTATCTTAGAAACAAATAGATTAAAGATACTTTGGTTTTCCTTTACCAGAAGTAGATAGGAGAGGAGCAAAGAATACCAACCTCAATCTTTCGCTTGGTTCCTTTCCTATTCCTTCTCCTTTCTGACAGATTTTTGCCGCTCTTTCCTTGACCACTCCGCTTCAAAGAGTACATGTAAAGTCAAAGTAACATAATACCTTTAAAGTGCAGAGATCTACAATAATAAACAATATAGGACCAGATATATATTGACCACACAAATGCATATATTATCGGACATACAAGAATGTGGAGGAAAACTTGAATAGCTTTATTGATGTAAAGTTTAGAAGAGAGGATTACAAGCCATTGATCTGACCCAGCGTCATCCTCCCAGCATGAAAGCCCTTCTTCACCTCATGAAAAGCTCAGATCACCCAACACTATGATATTCCGCCAGGAAACCAACAACACTTCCTTACAAGATACAAGATTCCAGCCTCTGGATCTCTGGGATGAGGGATCCATATATAGATGATTGTAGGTGGGTGAGTCAAATTCTAGAATTTTGGTTAGTGTCCTCTCTTCGATAGCTCTTGATTCCACTTGGATATTGATGATATCTTACTCATCCCTGGGCAAATTCAGAGAGGCAAGTGTCACAAGAGAAGTTTCTGGAAGATTCCATGATCATCCACCTTGCAAACTGTCTTTGCCATTTCTCCACTCTCACCCATCGCACCCTACAAAAGGGATTTCCAGTATGCATCACAATTTTTGCACTGAGCAGGTGAGATGCATCACACCCTTAGCACTGGGAAATTTGTATGGTCCAGTTTGACCAGTTCTGAGCAGTTTTCTGTGGAGAACTTCTAGGAGATGATGTAAACAGATGACCTTGTTCCTTTAGGGCATGAGAAAACACTTTTTAGGGACTCAGAGGCCCTTGGTTTATGGACATATGTGATTGTGGTTGCAGTGCCCAAATATGTCTATAATAGTTGCCCCCTAAAGCATGAGGTCAAAAATCTTTTGATGTCTGGTGAAATGCTTTATCATTAGGATCCGAGGTTTTTCGAACTAGAAGGCAACCTGTAATAAGATACAATGCAATACATTATCTTCATAAATTTTCATGATCTAGCTGAGGCGGGCATTCCCATTCTTAGATTTATAAATTCATTTTCATGTACATAGGACAGACAACCGTCTATGTGGTAGACTGATGATTCTGATAGAGCCATCATCCTTCGGTTCAGATGATCATCTGTGCAGCAATGATGTGCATTTGATGTCTTCATTTTCTTGAATATATCGCAGCCCGGATGGATGAAACTAGATCCGGGGTCTTCAAACTCATTCAATCTTCGCTTGAAGTACAAGTCGATCCACGTGAAAAATGTTCTGGAGTCGAACATGGAAAGACATTGCCTGATTACCAGCCAATGATGTAAGTTGTTAATAGGCGTGAGAAGAATCACCGATAATGATGATGACCCTCAAGGTATGACAGTACAATTCACGTGGTGTGAAAGAGGATCTTAGCATCAAACACCACGTAAAATCTTTCGGTCGAAGGCCATTGATGTAAACCTATTGCCAGAAGTGAGAAACTTGCCATTGAGGCATGCAAGCTTCAAAGTACTGAAAGGGTTGTTCCTAGGCCGACTTCTTGGATAGTGAGCTAATGTCGACAAGAAGTGACCCGTCGTAGGAGGGCCTTAATGAATCCCACATATACGACACGGAACAAAGCAAATGATTTTGTGGAGGTGAAAATGGTCTGATGATACAAGGTTCAGGGTGGTGGTCATGAAAGAATGGAGCGTGAATGTATTGCAGCGGATGAGACACAAGATGGGTTGGTGAATTATCTGATACTCTTCTCTTGAACATATCAGTGACACTAAAATGGATTGGTAGCGTTAACCCCAAAGATGGATGGTACAGTGGACCAATGGTAGTATGACCGATGAACGGAATAACCCAACCTGACTCAATCTTGGTGATGGAGTGAAAGTGTCATGTTCAAGAGCGACTTGCTACCAGTAAAGTTTCTTCAAGTTTTCTTCCCAATTTTCCCCAGTCATTACTGACCAGTACCTCTTTATTTTTATCAAGCTTGAGCAGGATAACATATGCTTGTTCTATAATTTTCCCTTCTGGAAAACCTGTCGCTATGTTTTAACGAGCCTAGCGACAGTGAAACTCATTCTTGTCTCTATGTACAAGTTTATCGCTATTGGTTTTAATGAGTTTAATAGAAAAGACAACTCGGTCCTTTTTCAATTTTAGAGAGTCAGAAAAGGGACAGAAAGGAAACTCCAGTAATCCTTTTTCGTCATATAATCCCTTAAGTCTGAAAAAGTATAAAATAATATGAAAGGGATGAATTTTCGATAGTTTTAACGAGCCGAACAAGATAAGCACTCGATCTTTTTGTGTAATAATCCCTCAGGTCCAAAAATATTAAAATATAGAGGAGGGATAGCACTTCCGATAGCTTTAACGAGCTGGAGAGGCCAATTGCTCAGCAATCTTTTCATATTTTATGAGTCAGATGAAAAGAGCTTAAAAGAGACTCGTTTTTGAGGAATAAGTGATATTTTCGAGTAGCTACTAATTCCAGGTAAGGTTTGGAATTTTCCAATCACGACAATGTCACAAGGATGGCTAACAGAATCACTCATTGTAGCTATTCCTCAAAAAGCTAAACAATCAAATGGAGGCTTATAATCGGCTAAAACAGAGTGGAGGTGATGGTAAGAACACAACCAGGGCTCAAAACGTTGATGATAATGCATTCGTAATGGTTATTTACCGGAGGTTGGTTAATTTTTTTTTAATTAGCTTAAACTCTGGGGGAACATTTACTCATTTCTTAGGTTTAATTTTTAACGAGCTTGAACTTTGCATAAAAACTGCTCGTGCCAGTCGTATAATAAGGATGTCTCATCGATAGGTTCAATTTTAAGGAACTTGCACCATTCGAAACTTTGCTCTGTCGCCTCTCACATACAAGCTAGGAACAACCAACTACTATCCTAGGGGTTAGTTAACTACTAAGGTTAGGTAGGAAAATTTTTCCTTTACTTTGCCAGTGCCATTTGGCTCCTGCGAAGGCGAACGGTTCATTCGACCACTCACCTAACTTAAGCAGTTGAAGTTAGCGGAACTATAGAGTTAGCGTTACGATGGTCGCTTTTCACTTGCGCGCAAAAGGTTTGCATGCCCCCAGGTATAGCGAAGTAGAGTTTCCAAGTTACCATATAGAAGTTCTCACATTTGCAAGATAGTTTCCATCCGCGTAGCAAACAGAAACACTTCTCAGCTTAGTCCATTTGGACAAAGGTGGTTCTAGCTCCAACCACCTAACCTTGACGATGGAATCTTATTCTGGTCGAATCCCATTTTCCTCAATGGACGGATGTTAGACTAGTCATATATCCTTCGCAGAAACCTACCCTATACCCAAAGTTTCCCTACCGAAGTAGATCAGGGTGCATGCCCCCTGGGTTTGAGCCATGGCCACCGAATTACTCGCGTTCTTCAGGTGGACGGATTGTAGATTAATGAGACATTCCTTGCATGAAAAGACTGATTAGGGATGGCATTTGACTATTAGCTGTAGGTTTTAACCCTGTACAGAAATTACCTGCATACGAATTCTCAATCACAGGAAAAATAAAAATGCGAGAGCATAACAGATAAAACACATATACACAGAGATTTCCCACTGGATCCCAAAACTGGGACAACCAGCTTGATTTTTCATTATGTTCCTTTCAATGTTACAATACATATTTATACATGTTGAAGCATCCAATACCATGGACCAAAAACCATCGCGTCCAAAACCATGGACCGAAAACCATAGGTAGGTTCGCCCAACCTAATATAGGGTCCAAAAAATTTTTTCCAGGGGCGCTGCCCCAGACCCCATAGAGGGGGGCTATCCACCCCCCTCAAACCCCTCGGACAGGGGGGGCTTCCGCCCCTGCTGTGCAATCGGTGCAACGAAGGGGGGGCTCCACCCCCCCTTAAACCCCCCAATTCACTACGTAGGTTAGTCGTGGAAAGAATATAATATAACCCAACAACCTCCCACTTGTTGTTTTCTTTCCATAGGGGGCCACAGGAGATCTTAGTCATTTTTCCAGCCCTGAAACACCCATTGTTTCTCTACACAAAGAGAACTTCTCAGAGCTCACAGATTTTGTCAATGCATCTGCAATATTCTTCAAAGTGTCCACCTTTACCAGCAACAACATTTTGTCTTCTATCATATTCCTCACAAAGTGATACTAAACATCAATGTGCTTTGTCTTTGAATGATAAGGAGGGTTCTTTGCCAAGAAAATTGCACTTTGGCTCCCACAGTCTATCCTTATAGCTCCCTGTACTAACCCCATACTTGAACACAATCTCTGCAACCAAACTGCTTCCTTGCTTGCATGAGTGGCTACCATGTATTTTGCCTCTGTAGTTGACAGTGCCACTACAGATTGTTTCTTACTCATCCAACTGACTGCACCTCTAAATAGGTTAAACACATGCCCACTTGTAGATATTCTCTGATCCAGATCTCCAGCCCAATCTGCATCAACAAAACCACGAATATCCAACACTCTGTCCAATCCTGGTCTTCCTTCATAGCACAAACCATAATCACTAGTGCAACGCAAATACCTAAAAACCCGCTTCACTGTTGTCCAGTGCTCCTTCCTTGGTTTTGATATAAACCTGCTCAATACTCCCACTGCATGTGCAATGTGTGGTCTAGTATAGACCATTGCATATATCAAGCTACCGACTGCACTTGCATATGTAACATGAGACATGTCCTCTTCCTCTTCTTGTGTCTTGGGACACTGTTCAGTAGATAACCTCACAGCTACAGGAATAGGAACCTTCACCGGTTTACTATCCTGCATATTAAACCTCTGCGGTATTGTCTCAACATACTTCCTCTGGTTTAACTAGAGCTTCCTCTTTGCCCAATCTCTTTTAATTTCCATGCCCAAAATATAGTTTGCAGCACCGATATCTTTCATGTCGAATTTGGAGGACAATTGGGTCTTCAAATCCTAGATAATTTCTTTTTCATTTCCAA
>APFE030413216.1:24380-41974 GCA_000404065.3 Pinus taeda
CAAATAGCTCTGATACCATGTAGGAATTTACAGGGTAAGTTCCTCAGACATAACACCAAAAGGACACCGCTCACAAACTGATCACAGATCAATACACCAGTATTTTGACGTGGTTAAAACCCTCAGAGAGGGAAACAGTCCACGGCCTGCGCCAGTGTGGCTACTACAGGAAATTTATTAATAAAAGAATGAAAATTTACATAAGCTTCTCTCATGCACGGTTAACCTACAAATGACCCTCCATGCG
Organism: Pinus taeda; assembly: GCA_000404065.3. Lineage (NCBI taxonomy): Eukaryota > Viridiplantae > Streptophyta > Pinopsida > Pinales > Pinaceae > Pinus > Pinus taeda. The sequence goes on from APFE030413216.1 coordinate 24,628, forward strand.
CTTTAAATAGAATTCATGGACCAATCGGGTGTCAAGCCACGGATCAAATGTCGGTAATACCGAGGAGAGAATGAACCGTCGGATCACTACATATCGTGACCGTCGGATTGTAAGTTACAAATGTACATAGTAAAGAAACACACTTTACCTAACTCTATACTAGACCAAGTTATACTTAACTATTCCTACGTGTCGGAATATCCTAACACATAAAAGTCATCCCTCTTCATTTCCCTAATAAAACCTCTTTTCCTAAGGTTAAACCCCATTTGCTTATGAAAAGTAAACAACTCCATGTTAAATCCCATTTCACTCAAAAAACCCACAAAAAACATCTTATCCTAAGTATTAAGTGTATGTAAATAAAGTGTGCAAATATTACATTAATATTTATATTTAAGAGTATATTCACTCCGCCAACTTCATATTTATTTTTAACCTTATTATATAATTCCGATAATACCTTTTCCCTTATATTAATTAAAACCCCTATGTAATATCCCAACCTTTAGTTTTAATAAAAATATACGATTCACGCCATATCCCGATGAAACCCTGTTAATACACCCTTGTTCGATGAACCTAAACTAACCCTGTCATTAAGCCCCGCCCGATCGTTTTAAATCTGTGATTAAAACTTAAATAATCACAATTCACCGTAATTAAAGCCCTTGGCTCCCCCTTGACATCTCAGTTCATATCACCCGCGCGCTTCCCTCGCCTGATTGCCGTCCGATCACCATCCCTCTCATCCGACGGTCCACAGCCATATCGGCTGCGCTAGATGGCCGATCGTTACCCACCTGATAAAGCAGTTTTCCCCCGAACCCCAAATGCTACGTGTCAGGCGTTGGAGTAGATCGGGTAGCCCCTCCCAAATGCCACCTTCACCACAAAAGCAGTGCGATGGCTTGGAAAACCGTCTCCCCGCTCAACTCGAGAAACCATCACTGTTAGTTTAACTAATCCCACGCCAAATTTAAAAAGTTGCCCGTTAAAAACCCTGAAAACCCTCGTTTTCATTACTTTTTCCCCGTTTCACACTAAAATCTATCAAACCCTTCCGACGCCACCCTGAGCCTCTGCAACACAATTCGACCTCCGATTACTTTCAAAACATTACCACGACTCGTTCCCTAGACCTCCTTGTGCAATAAAGTCATTAATTGTCTTTCCTACCGGCCTATGTTTTCTTAATGATTGTTGTATTTTGCAGGTAATTAACAGAAGACCAAAGCTTGGATAAACAATTTTGATACTAGTCACAAAACTTGTTTACTCCAAGACTCGAAAGGAAATCTATTAAAAACCTTCATTTAAAAGAAGAAAACAGTTATACATAGAACAAAGAAAGAAATCATTCACACAGATACATTGAGTGTTAAAACAAAGGAACCAGACAGCGTATATAGTCAAAGGACAAACATATCAAACATACAAAAAGTTGATCAATATCCATTACCATATGTTGATACATATAAAAAACTAAATGATTCAGTGTTGAAATACAAAGTAAAAAGTTAAAATGTACAGTAAAAGTAAAAACGCAGTAAATGAAATTAACAAATCATCAAAGTAAAAGTGTATCAAATGAAAGAGTATCAGTAAAAGCGTATCAGATTGAAAAATCAAAGTGAAGATAGATGAAAAAACAGAGCAGAATTGGTACATTTTCCAGACATTTCCTGTTTAAGTCATAATTTTGCAGAAACTACTATGGCCAATCCAATATGCATTTTGAGAAACTGGAGAAGGTTTGTGTTCTTAAAAGGCCAATCTACAAAAACCTATTTCACTTTTTACACAGATATTACAAGGAGATAAATGCATATCTTCAGAGCCTGTTTTTTGGACTGTGTAAAGTCCTGTTTTTGGCATCTTTTTGCGGAGAATATTGTGAACAACTGGAAATGAATATTGAGAAGCTAAAATTTTTTTATCTCAATAACATACCTATCTACAATAACCTCTTTCACTTTTTACATATCTATCTCGGATTGAGATATACAAAGGTACCACTGGACCCTAAATTTGTAGAATTTTTGGGGGCATAATGCACAAAGGAAGGACTTAGTGACTTGAAAGCCTCATCATCAATTAAGAGTTGCTCTCAAATTATAATTTCTCTTCTTTTTCACCATCAATCCATAAAATATAGTGCCAAATAGATTCATTAGTTTTGAGTGTCCTTTATTTAAGTTCTATTAATGTAAAATAGTTTGAGATATTTGTAAAACCAATCTTGATATTTTTTTCAAGATATTTCAGTTTAGAATTTGTATAAATACTTTTTCATCTGAAGTATTTTGGGGTGGATTCTTAGACATTTCTGTAGACTTCTTGATCAAAAGACTGTAAAGCTATTGTATCACTGACTGGACCAACAAGCTGGATTGATGAATAAAGACCAGATATTTCAAAAGATTCATGCATTGAGCGAAGTGCAAACAAGTATTTTCTCATTTTGTTGTTATATTTCTTAATTTTTTTTCCATAATGTATATCTGAATCTAATTTCTTTAACTGGAGTATTACCTCAGAATTTGTTTAATTACACTCTGTTTTAACAATTAAGAAAATACATGTTTTCTATTGTATCTAAGTTAATGAATTCTTAGTTTCTCCTTAGTTTAGGTTGTTTCTTGATAATCTATAGCAAAGGATTCTTAATTGCCCTTTGCTTCCGATTACTCTCTGTTCCTTGTTTAAGTCCTGGTCTAAGAATTCTTAATTGCTCTCTCACTCTGATTCAAACCATTGCACTCCTCTTGCCGAAGGACCTGCACTCTACTATGCTGTCTTGCCCTTTGAAAATTCCCTTTAGTGAGTTAATCCAGTTCTGCTGCCCTTCTGTTGACTCCATAGCCCAATGGTCTAAATACATCATTTTATCTATCTGTTTTAAGGATCCCACCATCCAATCTTCAATACAAATCAAAAACCCACTGAACATTCATAACAAGCTAGAAATCCCAACAAACAAAGTTAGATCACATAGAGAGAGTCCTCTTTGAGCCTAGGTTGGATAGAGCCTATGCCCAAAAGTTGGTTTGTGGTTACCTCGATGATTTCTTTCTTTAACCTTGAGAAAATACTGAGTGATAACATAGTGGCGACCATACTGGGGAAGATTAACATAGTGGCAACCATAGTGGGGAAGACTAACATTTTCTTCATAAATATTTTATAGGTTTAGATTTGATCTATGATGGTGGACGTTGATCAGACACACAAAGGTTAAAATCATCCACCTGGGGACTCCAAATCAATTTCACAATCAAGACTCCACTGGAGGAATAAACTTGAAACAGAAATATGAAAAGATCAGGGTTTTAACTTGGACTGTTATCCAAGACATTATGTTCTTTCTCATCAAGAAATTTTTTCAATGTATAGTGTATTTTAGAGAAGATCTTAGGTTAATTTTTTATTATTTTCCTTTTAATATTGTAAATATATATGCCCCTTATCCATTTGAGCAACATTCTTCTAATTCTTACGAAGATCATTTTCCATATTGAGAAGCCTCAAGTAATAAAGACTAATCTTACAATCCATGTTCATATCCCTGTACCTTATAAAGTTCTTGATAGATATAAGCCACTAATCTTACCTCCTACACTCCATGCTTTCCCTAACAATTATTACAAGTATCTCCCTAGGTTTGATGGAGAGAATGGTATCCGTGCTCAAAAACATATTCAAGGTTTTGAGAATTATCTAGACTTATTTGAAATTGATGAAGATTATGTTATTATCAGGCTTTTTGCTCTTTCTTTGCAAAGTAAAGTAAAGAGTTAGTTCAAGAATTTACCTAATGCAAGCATTTCAAATTTCCAACTATTTGTCAAAATTTTCTTTGATAGATGGATAATCAAAGTCAATCTTTTTGTGATCATAGAAGAATATAATTAGTTAAAAAGACAACCAAATGAAATAATACAACAATTTTTTGATAGATTTAATCAAGTCTATTATTCAGTGCCATCAAATATAAGACCTCCTTGTGATTCAATTCTTTTTGCATTATCCAAAAGCATTTGATCTAAAAATAGAATTTCAGCTAAGAGAAAGAAACCCCTCAACACTGGAACATATGCAAAACATTGCAGTAGATGTAGAAGTTAATCTACAAATTAGAAGAGAAAAGTTGAAAGCAGAAGCAAAGGAAAACAACATTGCAAAGGTAAAACTCGACATTTTGGTAAGAAATATAAAGGAAATGATACAAAAGATCACCATGAAAGATAAATTTTTTGCTCAAAATCACAATGACACATTTATTTAACAAAAAGAAGAGGTTGCTAGCCATGAACAAATTCCTGCTATTTCCAACTACCATAGATCATAAAATAGATTTATAGAGCAATATGTGGAGAAGCAATCTACTGATCTAATGTGTATGTTTGATGACATTACTTATTTTAATGATTTGCCTAAATATGATCAATATGATAATAATTATGTTCTTCAAATCCAATCTAACTTTGCAAAGCAATCAAAAATTAGTTTGGGAAATAAAGAAATTCAGTTTCAGCAGCTTGAAAATAGTGATCATCTTATCCATATCAGCGATGAAAGTGAGGAAGAAAGTGCAGAAAATTTGGAAATAAGTGAAGCTTCTTTACCACTATGTCTTGAATCATTTCAATTTTTAAAGGAAATGTGGTATGAAAACTCTAAAGAAAAGGATAAGCAGCTTGTAGAAATTTGTGAAGTCCCATTCGAACCTATGAGTAATAAGTTGCAACAATCCTTCCAAGTTTTTCATGATCCCATAACTGATAGGTTGGATAGTGAATGCAATCAGAATTGTTCTTCATTAACTAACAATCAGATTCAAGATCAAAATGATAAATATTTCACTAGTCAAACATTTCAATCAGAAGAAATATCATCACAAAGCATGTTTGAAAATATGCAGGGTGTTAAAGATAAAAATGACATTTCAGTTTCATGGCATGGAGGCCATCCAGAAAAATTGTACAGTTGCTTAGATTAGTTAAACATTAGTGTATATATTTTGGAAAATCCTTTTGTACAGTTTTTAGAGTCCACCAAGGAAATCAAAGATTTCCTTGTCTTCTCATTGGTTAACAAGGTTATATTGGGTTGTAGAACTTCAATTTTAATCACAAACAAGCACAAGCAGCAAAATCCACCAATGTATATGATGCTTGAATGGTTACATTGGTTGTTTCATTTTACCTAACCAACAGTTGGACAACTGATTAGAGTAAGTAGGTAGGATTTCAATTTGAATAAATTCAGTTTTTCAGCAGCAAATTTATGCTAGATCATATTTCAGTTTGTAGAAAATGATGTATTTTCAATTCAAGAGTTTCAGTCAAAAAGATTATATAACAAAGCATATACATGTTTGGGATTGGCACATTGGATCAGGATACTAGTCGACGATGTTCTGGACATCTCACAAGGAAATGTCATCCCCATGTGGAGCCACTATTAGGTTCCTATACCAATAGGAGTCATAATTTTGAATAACTAAGGTTAAGCCTTGTGATATTGTACATACATTTTTTTTTGCAAATGTTTTCCATATTAAAAAATGTAAAGAGGGTATGTCTTAAAAGAAAAATCAAAGGACAAAAAGAATAAGAGAAGGTAAAAAAAATGAAAATATATGAACCACAAAAACAAAAAGAGGCCATGAAAGTGTGCAAGTCTAAATGCCACTACTATTTACTTTTATGCATAATAATGATTGTGTGCAGCTTGTTGTTCATGCCACAATCCATGGTAATCAAATTTTTTAATCTTGGCAGATCATTAGATAGGTAGAGAAAATAAAAGGAGTTCATCAGTTTAATTTGAGCCCTTGGATGATATAAGGTTAGAATTAGATAAATTACTTTTCAAAAGAAAAATAGATGATAAGGTTTTTCTAGTCTAAATGCACCCAAATAAAATGAAGAAATTTTTTTAAGGTAAGTAAATGGGTAAGTAGAAGAAAGGTTGCTGAAGTATAAAGTTGATTGGATCAAAACACATTCATCATGCTTAGACATACGTGCTAATATGTATGATAATTACGAAGGAAAAAGCAAAGGTTTACAAGTTAATTTAATTAACTCCCCCTTAGTTATTTTTCCCCTATACTTACTAATTTCCTATCCACAAGCATGTTCTAGTACTTTTAATCCTTCAAGTCAAAGAGGTTCAGAGCATTTCTCTAACTTTTAGTGGGACCAGACCCTCGTCTTAATGACTTATGGACATCAAGTGTTAGAATCCCCTTCATAAAAGTCACATCTGTTCATTTCCCTAATAAAATTCCTTTTCCTAAGGTTAAACCCCATTTTCCTATGAAAAGTAAACAACTCCATGTTAAATCCCATTTCACTCAAAAAACCCACAAAAGACATCTTATCCTAAGTATTAAGTGTATGTAAATAAAGTGTGCAAATATTACATTAACATTTACGGGTATATTCACTTTGCAAACTTCATATTGATTTTTAACTTTATTATATAATTCCCATAATACATTTTCCCTTATATTAATTAAAACCCCTATGTAATATCCCAATTCTTAGTTTTAATAAAAACTATACAATTCACCCCATATCCTGACAAAACCCTCTTAATACACCCCTGCGCGATAAACCTAAACTAATCCCGTCATTAAGCCCCACTTGATCGTTTTTAAACCCATGATTCAAACTTAAATAATCACAATCTGTGCATAATTAAATCCCCTTGGCCTCCCCCGACACCTTAGTTCATATCACTCGCACGCTTCCCTCGCCCGATTGCCGTCCGATCACCATCCCCCTCATCCGACGTTCCATGGCCATATTGGCCGCGCCCGATGGCCAATTGTTACCCGCCCGATAAAGCAGTTTTCCCTTGAACCCCAAATGCTACATGTCAGGTGCTGGAGTAGATCGGGTGACTGATTCCAAATACCACCTTCGCCAAAAAAGTGGTGCGATGGCTTGGAAAACCGCCTCCCTACCCAACCCGAGAAACCATCACTGTTCATTTAACTAATCCCATGCCAAATTTAAAAAGTTGCCCGTTAAAAACCCTTAAAACCCTTGTTTTCATTCATTTTGCCTCATTTCACAGTAAAACCTATCAAAATCTTTCGACACCACCCTGAGCCTCTGCAACAAAATTCGACCTTCGATTACTTTCAAAACATTTCCACGACTCCTTCCCAAAACCTCCCTGTGCAATAAAGCCATCAATTGCCTTTCCTACCAACCTATGTTTTCTTAATGATTGTTGTATTTTGAAGGTAATTAACAGAAGACTAGAGCTTGGATAAACAGTTTTGATACTAGTCACAAAACTTGTTTACTCCAAGACTTGGAAGGAAATCTATTTAAAATCCTTCATTCAGAAGAAGAAAACAGTTATACACAGAACAAAGAAATAAATCATTCACATAGAGACACTGTCCGTTAAAACAAAGGAACTAGACAGAGTGTACAGTCAAAGGACAAATAGAAAAAACATATAGAAAGTTGAGCAATATCCATTACCATATGCTGATACATATAAAAAACTAAATGATTTACTGTTGAAATACACAGTAAAAAGTTAAAATGTACAGTAAAAGTAAACACACAATAAAGGATATTGACTGGTCATCAAAGTAAAAGTGTATCAGATGAAAGAGTATCAGTAAAAGTGTATCAAATTGAAAAATCAAAGTGAAGATAGATGAAAAACAGAGTAGAAATGATACATTTTCCAAAAATTTCCTCTTTAAATCATAATTTTGCAGAAACTACTATGGTCAATCCAAGATGAATTTCAGGAAACTGGAGGAGGTTTGTGTTCCTAAAAGGCCAATCTACAAAAACCTATTTGAATTTTTACACAGGTATTACAAAAAAATGAGATAAATGCATATCTTTAGAACCTATTTTTCGGACTGTGCAAAATCCTGTTTTTGACATATTTTTGCAGAGAATATTGTGAACAGATGGAGATGAAGTTTGAGAAACTGAAAGAGTTTTATCTCAATAACATATGTATCTAGAATAACCTCTTTCAATTTTTACATGTCTATCTCAGATTGAGATATACAAAGGTATCACTGGATCCTAAGTTTACAGAATTTCTGGGGCAGAATGCACAAAGGAAGGACTTAGTTAGTGACTTAGAAGTCTCATCATCAATAAAGAGTTGCTATCAAATTCAAATTTCTCTTCTTTGTCACCATCAATCCATAAAATATAGTGCCAAAAAGATTAATTAGTTTTGAGTGTCCTTTATTTAAGTTATATTAATGTAAAACAATTTGAGATATTTGTAAAACCAATCTTGATATTTTTTCAAGATATTTTAGTTTAGAATTTGTATAAATACTTCTTCATCTGAAGTATTTTGGGGTGGATTCTTAGACATTTCTATAGACTTCTTGATCAAAAGACTGTAAAGCTATTGTATCATTGACTGGACCAGCAAGCTGGATTGATGAATAAAGACCAGATATTTCAAAGAATTCATGTGTTGAGCAAAGTGCAGAGAAGTATTTTCTCACGTTGTTGTTATCTTTCTTAAAGTTTTTCCATAATGTAAATCTGAATCTAAATGCTTTAACTCGAGTATTATTAACAATTAGCAAATACATGTTTTCTACTCATATCTAAGTTAAGGAATTCTTAGTTGCTCCTTAGTTTATGTTGTTTCTTTATAATCTATAGCAAAGGATTCTTAATTTCCCTTTGTTGCCGATTACCCTCTATTCCTTGTTTAAGTCTTGGTTTGAGAATTCTTGATTGCTTTCTCACCCTGATTCAAAACATTTCACTCCTCTGGCCCAAAGACTTGTACTCTACTCTGCTGTCTTTCTCTTTGAACATTCTTTTTAGTGATTTAATCTAGTTCTGTTGCCCTTCTGTTGAATCCATAGCCCAATGTTCTAAAGACATCATTTTATCCATTTGTTTTAAAGATCCCACCATCAAATCTTCAATACAAATAAAAAACCCCCCTAAACATTCATAACTAGCTTGAAATCACAGCAAATAAAGCTACATCACATAGAGAGAGCCCTCTTTGAGCCTAGGTTGGCTAGCGCTTATGCCCAAAAGTTGGTTTGTGGTTACCTCGGTGATTTTTTTCTTTAACCTTGAGAAAACACTGAGTGATAACACCTCTCTTTAAAAGGCTTTGTCCTGAAAGTTTACTAAAGAAAGGTTGGATATATTTTTATGCTTCTCATGAAACTACATCTTCATTGTTACAAGATGATATGATGCTTGGAGCGATAAATAAAATTGTTGAATAAAAAATGGATCTGAACATCCTAGATTAATCCTCTACGAAATCTTCTGGTAATTGGAAATTTGTGCTAAATTATTATTGTAGGATTTGATTATGGAAACTTCAATATTCTTTGGAACACAAATTTGTTGTTTCCGTTCTAAGTGATACTGGTACGTAGACTGATTGGAAAGTTTGCTCTTGTGATTCAGATGTCAATAAATAGTTCTTTTGGTCGGACTTTCCCGTATCATGTTAGTGGTTGTTTCATGATTTCTTTCAGGCATTATTGTTGTCCAATTGGATATTGAATCATCATTTGGAATTTCCATTGTTTGAACTGCAACTTCTACATGTGCCTTCACTTTAGTAGGTTTATCCTTTGCTTAAGTTATGATTTTGACTAGATCAATATTTGTTTCTTTATCTTCAACTTGGATTGAAACGACTGAAGACTTCGATATTACTTCTTGAAGTTGTTCTATCTTGTCATATAGTGACTTCTTGTCCCCTTTAAGCTTCTTAATTTGCGCAAGTAGGGCTTGGTTATGATTCCTTAGATGTGAAAGTTCGCCATTTTCTGAATTGTCAACTTTGTCCTTAGTATCTTTTTCTTTATTTTTGGTTTGTTCTATTAACCTTTGATTTAGATATTTTAAACGCGAATTTTCTTCTTCCTTCTTCGATAAATCCTCACTGAATTTATCCTTAGAACTTTCATTATCTTGCTTTAATTTTTGCTTCTTAATCTTAATTTTAAGGCGAAAACTCTCCTGATTATTTTATGTTGTTTTTTCATGACACTGATCTTCGAGATTTTTATATTTATGCTTTGATGCTTCGTTCTTTTGTTGAAGTTTTGCGATTTCTTCATTTAATTGTTTTATTTGTATATGTTTATTATCATTATTCTCTTCGATATTAAATAATCTTCCACACCTTGGACATCTTAAATTGCATTTTTTTTAATATAAGTATATCCACTTTCGTCTAAACAAAATATACATTTAGTCCAAAATAGTGATTGTTGTGTGGAACTCATCTTGACTACTTCCATCATTATTTTCGAATTAGGCTCCATTTTTCTTGACTTGATAACCTTCCTTGGTAATATATTATATATAATAATATTTATTGTCAACAATTGTTTTTTCTTAAACTATTCTTATTCTTTATATATATAATATATAATATATATAATATATATAATATATATATATATTTTTTTTTTTTTTGAAAAGTTACAACCTTAGTGATATAGCCATGGCTATTCACCTCTTTGGGGTATAATATAAAATATATATGCACTTATGTGCCTTTGACTCGGTGAATTTTCTCCACATAAAAAATAAACCTTACCATTCACATAAAGATATTTTGTATTCCTTTTATTCTTCTTTTACCTTGAAAATACCATGGGCAATTCAACTTTCATTATCTTGCTTTAATTTTTGCTTCTTAATCTTAATTTTAAGGCGCAAACTCTCATCATTACTTTCTGTTGTTTTTTCATGACACTGATCTTCTAGATTTTTATATTTATGCTCTGATGCTTCGTTCTTTTGTTGAAGTTTTGCGATTTCTTCATTTAATTGTTTTATTTGTATATGCTCATTATCATTATTCTCTTCGATATTAAATAATCTTCCACACCTTGGACATCTTAAATTGCATTTTTTTTTAATATAAGTATATCCACTTTCATGTAAACAAAATAGACATTTAGTCCAAAATAGTGATTGTTGTGTGGAACTCTTCTTGACTACTTCCATCATTATTTTCGAATTAGGATCTACTTTTCTTGACTTGATAACCTTCCTTCGTAATTTATTCTATATAATATATATATATATATATATATATATTGTCAACAATTGTTTTTTTTCTTTAAACTTTCTTATATTCTTTATATATATATATATATATATATATATATATATATTTTTATTTTTTTTTTTGAAAAGTTACAACCTTAGTGATATAGCCATGGCTATTCACCTCTTTGGGGTATAATATAAAAAATATATGCACTTATGTGCCTTTGACTCGGTGAATTTTCTCCACGTAAAAAATAAACCTTACCATTCACATAAAGATATTTTGTATTCCTTTTATTCTTCTTTTACCTTGAAAATACCATGGGCAATTCCCATGGGTTCCTAAAGCCACGAGCTTGTAAACCACTTAACGAAGAGTCAAGATAATCTTATCTACTCTTCATTCTCTTACGTATAGTTTTAAAGATATTTGGAAAGTTTCCCTTTTGACTTTATCATGCACTTTTTCATCAATAATGTAGAACCTTTTTATATATATGACTTTTCCCCTTCAAAATTTACATCGGACTATTTTTTTTTACTAGAATCATTGAAATGTCAATATGGAGAATCTTTAAACTATGAGTGAAATGCTTCAATTATATGGCAACAATATTGATGGCCAAAGCCCTGGTGATAACGAATGTTATGAATATAATTCATATAAAATTAATAATAATAAATATTAATTAATTAAGTAAATGATTAGTTTGTTAGTAATGAAGAGGCATGTCTTAAAAACATGACCATTCATGAAAGCGTACTTGCCTAGGGTATATAAGTAGGTCCTCATTCCCATTTGTAATCATCTTACATCAATTCAATATACAATATTCAATTTACAGTTATATGTCTTACAATGAACATTTACGTCTTTGAAGTATTTTAAATGTTTCAGGTGCGTATACGACTTTTGGTCGTTACATTGGTATCAAAGCATTTCTTTGAGTATACAAACTTTGTTTGTTACATAATGAAGTTCATATTGGGGTCGCCCGTTGGCGGGCCAACCTACATGACTGGATGGGTTCGAATCTCATCGACCCTGTTTCTTTAAATGGGTGTCGTTGCCAACGACCATATATCTATTATATGGCATATATAATAGTGGGAAGGGTTGGAAGGGTGGACAACCCACCACCCTGTTTAATTTGTTTCTTTTAATTTTATTTAAAATTTAAACAAACTATTGAAAACCGTTGAACACATTTTTAGGAGTCACTGACAATTTTAAGTATGCAACAATTTCGCCATTTTTGATTGCCAAAATCGTCGCCATTAAGTTCCATTTTGTCCTTTAGTTAACAACCACCAAATTTAGTGGGACCTCCAGATTTGGCGAACCTCCAAATTTAGTTAGCGACCTGCTAAATTTAGCGAGTGGGGCCAAGTTGACCAGAACTTTGACTGTGAATATTATGAGCATATGAACTCACATTTGAAATGTCAATAGCCATACTATTTCTAGTATCATCAACCTACTATTTTTTTATACTAAAACCATTGAAATGTCAATGGCCAAAGGCCTTTATTTTTTTAAATTTAATTTTTTGTAGCCAAAGGCCTAAATGGAGATATGGGGAACTCCAAACTCTGAGTGAAACATGTCAATTACAAGACACCAAGATTGATGGGAGGTTGATGGCCAAAGGCCTAGTGATAAGGAATGTTATGAATATAATTCAAATAAAATTAATAAATATAAGTATAAATATTATAATAATAATTAATAATTAATTAAATAAAGGTTAGTTAGAAACATGACCATTCATGAAAGGGCACCCGCCTAGGGTATATAAGCAGACCCTCATTCTCATTTGTAATCATCTTACATCAATTCAATATACAATATTCAATATACAATTACATGTCTTACAATGGACATTTACGTCTTTGAAGTAATTTAAAGATTTCGTTTCGTATTGGACTTTTGGTCGTTACATTGGTATCAAAACATTCTTCTTGAGTATACAAACTTTTTTTCGTTACAAAATGACGTTCATATTGGGGCCGCCTGTTGGCGGGCCAACCTACATGACTGGGCAGGGTCGAATCTTGTCAACCATGTTTCTTTAAATGGGTGTCATTTCCAACGACCATATATCAATTATATGGCATATATAATAATGGGAGGGGTTGGAGGGGATGACAACCCACCACCCCATTTATTTTTTTATTTTTATTTTTTTATTTAAAATTTAAACAAACTGTTGAAAATCATCGATTGAATTTTTAGGGGTCATCGACAATTTTAAGTAGGCAAAGATTTGTCCATTTCTGACTATCGAAAATTGTTGTCATTAAGTTCCATTTTGTCGCCTAGTTAACAAACACCAAATTTAGCGTGACCTCTAGATTTGGCGAGCCTCCAAATTTAGTTAACGACCTACTAAATTTAGCAAGTGGGACCAAGTTGACAAAAACTTTGACCACAGATATGGTGAACATACGAACTCAGATTTGAGTATTGTTTGCGTGATTGGAATCAAGATGACGAGCTCTACGTTTTGGTCCTAGTTTCAATGGAATCCAAGAATTCTGATTTTTGGGCCTTTCTAAAGCCACTTCAGATCCTGGTGGATATTGGTGACCACCCACCTATTCCACTTGGTACCCCAACACTATCTCTTTCAGTTCTTTGGTTTCCTTAATTGTAGCACAATTTACTATTTTTGGTAGTTTTTCGAGTCATGAACTTCCAGATTAGTTCTGAGGTCGTAAACGATGTTTTTAGGGAAAACAGAGATATCATAAACGATTCAAATTGGGCCACCAGTTCATTTTCAGTCTCCTCTTCAAGATCTTCAAAACGAGGTATTATGGTAGCCAAACGAAGATTGTATGCCAAAGTTAAAACCCCGGGAAGTTGATATACCAATTTACCCAAACGTGGTCCATAGTGTTGGCGCTTCATTTCCTAGGGTTAGGTTTTTGGATGTTTAGGGTTTTCTATTGTTTCTTAATAATAAATAGGCCCTTGAGCCTCATTGTAACACAATTTAGAGGCATATAGGCACTACATCTCTTCTAAGAGATAAGCTACCATTGCCTGAGCTAGTTTATTTCCATTCTATTTGTAAGTATATTTCAATATTATGATATTAATGAAATGAGGTTTTATTTCTGCTGCATTTTTGTATTTATGGTTATATGTGTAATTTGTTGTGAACCTGTTTAAGTTCAAATCAGTGGTATTAGAGAAGTCTGCTTTTTCTCTATTTTTCTTTGCATGTCCCCAACGAGGTCAAGGTATAAGGAGTTAGCGCTTGATCTGGTTTAACCTTTGCAAGAACATCCTTGCAAACCTCGAGGGTCTCCCATGACAGAATAAAAGAAAGCTAAGGGGTTAGGGGATCCTTTCAAAATATTACTTGAGGAAACCCTCGCGTGACATAGGAATGCGATGATGGATAAGTTTTCCCAGATCCTTCGACGACTACCCATAGATGACGCATCTTTATCCAACAGCCACTCTGGAGGCGCCACTCCTTTTAAGGTATAAGATAACTTCAATATTCCCGTATTTGAGGGTGACATAGATGTAGATGTCGTAGATAAATGGTTGAATTTGTTGGAATGATATTTTTCAGTTCATGAATTTTCCAATTGGGAAAAGATTACTTTTTCACTTCTCAAAGCCACCCCACACATTAAAGACAGGTGGGAACATACTGTGAACAAAAGGGCGAGAGGGAGTCCTCACTGTTTTCAGCTGCACCAACTTAGGATTCCTTCCGATACGCCATCAAGGAAAAATATTACCTTTTCAGGAGCTATGAAAATAAATACATAAAGTGGACCATGCTATGGCAGGGAAGGGACCAAGGTGTGCTAGAGTTCACAAATGTTTTTCGTACCCTCTGCACGAAGTTGGGTATCAAGGATTCTGAGTGGTATGTGGTACTCAAGTACCACAACTATCTAAACAAGTACATCCAAGATGAGAATGAGTTCCTGGACATCTCCTCACTTGGCATAGAATATCGATACAATGTCAAGATTGAGCAGAAGTTTAAACAGAAGAAACAAGACTTTGGATCTGTGAATCCAAAGTAAGGAAAAGGTGCCCCCAAACCACAGATAAAAGGCCAAAGCCAAGGTAGGGAGACCAAGGACAACCTGCCAAAGCCGCAAGCAAAGAACAACACCACAAAGACAAAGAACACGGGAAAATGGAGTGAGTTCCATAAGAGCTCCCGTCACAACACAAATGAGTGTTGGGCCAAGCAGTCACTAGTGGCCGAGCTGAAGGCTTTTGAATCAAAGTCATGTTCCGAATCTGAGTCAGAATGAGACAAAGGGAATGACAAAGGGAAGCAGAGCATTGATGTGGAGCCCAATAACACTGTGGCCACCACCAAGATCTAGAAGAATGAGCTTGAATATTTAGAAGAGGGGGAACGTCTCTTCCACTCACAGATGTGGGTGAAAGGTTCTTCGTTGCAGTTCATTGTTGATAGTGGGAGCCAAAAGAACCTCATTTCAGCAGGGGTCGTGAAGTGGTTGGGCCTACTGATGATAACACATCCGCAGCCATACACCATCGGGTGGCTTCACCAAGGACGAGATCTCCGTGTCAGCCAACAGTGTCACCTTCCCTACAACATTAAGCCCTTCATGTATGAGGTATTGTGTGATGTTGCTCCTCTTGAAGTTTGTGATGTATTATTAGGACAACCATACTTGTGTAAGCAACATGTTGTATGTGAGTATAGACCTCACTCTATGATTATTACTTTGGGCAATAAGTTGTACAGGATACCGAAGGTAGCCCCGCCTAGTACCATCTCTTTGATCACTGTAAATCAATGTAGTAAGATCATTTCCTAGACTAGGAAATTTGTTTTCCTTATGATTTGCCTTCAGGGAAAGAAGAAGGTTGCGGCCACGACTTCGAGACATGGCTCCTTTGCATAACAAAAACAAATGAACAAGGTCGTGGAAGAGTACAAGGACATTTTCGCCTCACCTATAGGGGTACCTTTGCACTGTCAAGTCAAACACTCCATTGGTTTGACCCCAGGCGCATCGCTACCCAATGGACTGCTCTATCGATGCTATGTTTTGGAGAATGATGAGATCAAGAAGTAGATTCAAGAGCTATTTCAAAAAGGGCACATCAGGCCAAGCTCATCATCCCGTGGGAGCCCGGTTGTATTGGCACAAAATAAGGACGAGACATGGAGACTCTGTATTGACTATCGAGCGTTGAACAAGATCATTTTCTGGAATAGGTACCCAATCCTACGGATTGATGACCTTCTGGACCAACTCAAGGGGGCCAAATATTTCAACAAGATTGAATTGAGTCTGGTTATCACTAGGTGCCTATCGAACACTCCAATTGGTGGAAGACTTCCTTCATATCCAAGGAGGGCCTTCTTGAACGGTTGGTCATGCCTTTCAGATTGACGAATGCCCCCACAAGCTTCATGAGATTGATGGAAGATATCTTGCAACCCTTCATGAATGAATTTATGGTGGTGCATTTAGATGACATCTTGATCTCCAGCCAAAGTTGGGAAGAGAGCCTCCGCCATATTCGACAGGTCTTTCAAACCCCCTGACAACACAATCTATGTGCAAATTTGGAGAAATGCACTTTTGGCATGACCCAGATTCAATATATGGGGTACATCATTGATAATAAGGGTGTCTATATGGAACCAGCCAAGATACAAGTCATTTGAGATTGGCCAACTGCAACCACTCTAACAGAGCTCCGCAATTTTCTGGGTCTTGTCAATTTTTACCAAAGGTTCATATTGAAGTGCTCTCATATCACTTGGCCTTTAAGTCAAGTGACCTAGGGTAGAGCGAAAGATTTTTTTTTTGGTTTGAAACCTAACAAAAGGAATTTTCTGAGTTGAAGCATCGCCTCCGCTCTGCACCAATTCTCACATTACCAGACCTGTAGCAACCATTTGAGATTGAGACATACACCTTTGACTATGCTATTGATGCAGTTCTTATTCAATAGGGCCATCCAATGGATTACCATAGTGAGAAACTTTTAGAAACAGTCTGAAAATATCCCACTTATGGCAAAGAAATGTATTCCATTGTGCAGGCCTATCGTCAATGGGAGCATTATATTATGGGGAAGGAAATGATCATCAACACAGACCACTAACCCCTGCAGTTCATACAGACACAAGGGATGTTGAAGAACGATTGCCATCAGAAATGGTCCACATACCTACAACAATTCTATTTGAACATTAAGTACAAGAAGGGAAACACCAATAATGTTGCAGACTACCTCAGTTGACCACCAGTCATGGCGC
>APFE030413216.1:54096-74346 GCA_000404065.3 Pinus taeda
GTTGTTTTATAGTTTATGTTGTTTTTGGGGTTTTGTTCTTGTTGATCTCCTAAAGTGTCTAATGCAAATGGAAATCATATTCTAAGGTCTTAAGAATACTTTTAAAGGTCAAGTATGGATATAGATTTCAAGATAATGTTTATGTCCCTAATGGTAACTTCCAAAATTTAGCACTTCAAAAGATCTCAAAACATGTTATTGATGAAATTAGTACTTAAACAAGAATGGAAATGTGTTGCTATTCAAATCAAACAAATGATGCACTACTGATCATGAAATCACTATCTCTGTTGTTTATCTAAATATAGAAATACAATTTAAGCTATTGCACTCAACAAATCAAAAACTGCAAACTAATAAAAGTAAAATCAATTCACTTCATTCATAGTCCGATAGCTCGCCAAGTAGTCTAAGCTATGGCTTTAGGAGATAACGTCAATGATATGAGGAATTTGATATCTAATTGCAGAAAAATAAAGCTAAAATCAAATCACATCATTCATAGTCCGATAGATCGCCAGGTAGTCTAAGTTATGGCTTTAGGAGATAGTGTCAATGATACGAGGAATTTGATATCTAAACTAACTAACAAAGCAAATGAATAAGATTGAAATCAAAGCATAACTGAAATTGAAAAGTTAAAAAAAAAAAAACAAAGTCAGCAGAGAGGCAAATCTCATGTCACTATTTGATGCAAAAACATGTAAAAAAAAACTAATCTACAATCAACTGGTTGAACACACTTACATGAATTAAAATTGCATGAATGAAAAATCTAATCTATCAAACTTAAAAACAATAAAATGACATACTTGAATGAAATCAAAGCAAAATTACAAAATAAAATCTACTCTACCTTACATTCTAATGTGCTCCATGAAATCTACTTCACATCTCCTTCCATGTTGAGAACATCAAAGCTTTATCCAAATTCTTCAAAATTACAAAGTACAACAAAGCTCTCTAAAGCTTCCAAAGCCATCTCACAAGCTAACAAGCTTAAGAACTAACCAGCTAAGACTAACAAATGAGGGAGAGAGATCTCCTATTTATACAAAAAGATGAGAATCCATCTCATTAATGAGAGTCCATGAATCTTTCCCTCTACCTCTAGAGTCCTAATCAAAATAGGAACTGATAGGACACATGTCTTCTTAGAGTTTCAATACAATTAGGACATGTGACACATATCCTCATGATCCCATGATTCTCTCCACTCAAATTCTAATTTGGCCTTAGGGTGCCACATAAAGGTCTTCTAGAAGCCTCTTTTTGACCTACACATGTCAACAATCTCAACCCACTTGTTAGGTATAAGCATATGCACATTATTTTCTAATTTTTAACCACAAATTAACTTAAAAAGGCTAAGAATTAATAAAGTTTGGAAAAACATAAATGTGGCCCAATGATAATGAATGTGGTGACATAGTAGTGAAATGGAGGTGAAATGGAGGTGATATAATAGACATAATAGTGAAAGTATAATGGAAATGAATGACATTTTCAAGACCCAACATACCCCCCAACTAAAGCTATTGCATGTCCTCATGCAATATATATTACATTAACTCTTTTGATCCTTGAGCTTTGGCTTAACTTTGCATGATATCATTTGATAACTTCATATTTTTGCAAAGTGTTTTACTTGAATTGAAACATGGTTGGTTCTTGTGTTACAACCAATTTTTTATTTTGTTGCATTCTATTTTGATCTTTGAACTTTGCATAATGATATTTTGATTATTGTTGCAAAGTATATCTTTATTGGATTGCATGATGGTTGGTTCTTGTGTGACAACCGTGATTTTGTTTGTATCCAATTTATCCTTTCAGCACTTTTTGAAAAGCCATTATATGATTCTAATAGCAATGTAATAATTAATATATGTTGGAATTATGTGGACTCCTGAATATGATATGGACATTGAAAAATATGAAGATGAATGTATTCCCCCCCCAACTGATGGTATTGGCAATTTTATGAAATGAGGAAGAGAAATGTTTTTCCAACAATTATCATTCTAGATTTTTATGGAATTCTATGGTCAAAAGTTAGAAAATGACGTACCTTCACTTACCCTTTGGAATGGATGAATTGTATGTGTGGTGGCTGAAAAATTATGATCATATTCTTCTTCCATTGGCTGAACAAGAAGAGTCATGGATAAAGAGTCAAGGTGACTTTTTATTGCTTCTACTAAAACTTGTTGAATCTGCTCCAAAATGCTGAAAATAATAGTCTTCATGTCTTCAAAACTCATTGGCACAATTGCTACTATGTGAAAAGATGTTTTGATGTCAAACATAGCAAGAAATTGTTAACTTAGTGACCATTAATGGATGCCACTAGTCAACACGAGAAGTCTCACCATTGATGACAATGAGAGTCAAGATGCCTAAACACATCTTGCTAGGTACGAATGAATTTGCCAATGTCGAGTCATCTAGAAGATCTGATGAACAAGGGACATTAATGTATTCCCATTGTTTGTCAGCATGAGGACTTGCCATTGAGGCATGCATGGAACTTAGACTCAAAGGACTATGGACTCAATAATTTGCACTGAAGCAAGGCTTATTTGCGGAATGAAAATGATAGGAAAGGGAAGATGAAAATGGAAGATGGCAATGGAGAGCATAAATGGAAATGGGCAATAATCATGTGAATGAGCCTCTTGCTTTTATTTGTGGGTTATGAATAGAGAAAAAGAGATGGAAAGTATATGTGAATGTAAATGGAAAATATGGAGTGAAATGAGGTGAATGGTTTATTATGAGGTACCGATGTGATGGAGACAATAGTATTTGAAAGTTTTTCGAGTGTTTGGATCTAATTTTGCATCAACATATTTCCTCTTTGTTGCTGATCGTCCTCTTATGAAACAAATTGGTCTCTTAGAGAGACACCATTCTCTTGTAGTCATTTTTCCTTCCTCCTGGAACCTGCAAAAAAACTAATACTTCTCCTACAATGGAATGTAAGATTATCAAAGGAGAGAGGTGATCAATCTCTCTAGTTATGATATTTACACACAAAACTAAGAATTTGTATTAATGAAACAAGTTCTCAAAGGAAAAATCAAAAGAATTTATACCTGCTTTGGAATTGGTGCCCCAAGTTGAATGTTGCTTCATTTCAGCAATTTATTTCATTATTTGCCATTTCAAACTCTAATGATGGATTTCTCATTGTGTAGATCTTGTTGAGATTTTTCCAACGATACTTGAATAATCAAAATCTAATTTTGTATGAGAAAGTTAGGCTGATTTGAACAATGAGGTTTTTTAGTTGTGGAATTCGAGAACAACTGCGGAATTGGACTTTCGCTGCGGAATGTGTATGGTTTTTGTAGCTAAAAGTCTTGAATAAAAATCATTCATCTTCCATCATCAGTCCAAAATTAATCAATACCTTTAGAAAAGTGAGCAAATAACTTATTCATTTCATTGATTCAAAATTATTATTTTTTTCTTGACATGCGGCGACTTAGTGTGGCGACTTAGTGATAACGCACAACTTGAATTCCCTTTGACCGGGGTCTTTTTCATCAACTTGGATTAAATGAATAGGACATCATCCATGTACTGACATTTTCCCAGCTACCCATGTGGCTCGTTTTGTCTCTCGACACCTGTAACCTACAGAAGTAATAAAATGACTGCGGAATTGCCAGTTAGCTGCGAAATCAGGCTGCATTCTGTAGCTAAAAGACAAACAACCATTATTTTTACACATATTTGGATACTTGTGTCATGCATAGCTTTTTATCTTTTCTGCACTTTCCTGTGGAGTTTCTGCAACCTTAAAAGTAAGTGATTCATCTTTAAAATGGAGATTTTCAGTTGAAACAAAACCAACCAAAATGATATTGATCCCTTCTCTAACTGAAAATGCTAGTGTTACTACACAATAAGCCCCAGGCTTCCCATACAAACAATAGATAAAGTTTGATAAATAATCAAGGATACGAAGGTCATGCTTGATAATAACATAGTTATTTGGCCTGAGCAAGGATTGGACTATTTGTGCAGCTTCATGCTGCAACAATACGTTGTTTTGAATCCAGGTATGCATTTGCAACTCTCTGTAATTCTCTACCAGAAAGATTTACTACATTAATTGTTCAATCTGAAGTGGTTTCATGACATCAGATGTGAATTGAGGGTGCGCATATGAATCAATGATTTGTTGTTTTGTTTTGGTTTTGGTGCAATAAATGCCTAACAGTTGATTGGAGCTTCAGTTGATCTTATGCGGTTTGTATGACACTCCATATCTACAAGATCTGGTTTCAATAAACTAGCCAGCATGGGTATAAACATTGTCTTCCATGTTCCATTTTTTCCCAACATTTAACCGGAAATAACAGAACAGGTACAGACGGGTGGCAGCAACTTCATGGGTTTTAATGACAGAGAGTTGTGTTTCTTCAAACAACCAAAGCGTTCCGTGTTTAAACTGTACTTTGTTCATTTAATAAAAATCTTTTTTCCCTCACATATTCAGTGACACGGTGGATGACCTAGTAGCCAAGGAAATCGAATCTAGGCGGATTTCTCAAAGAAATCAAAATATGGCTACAACTGTTCAAAAAGAACTGTTTTTCTTCACGCAACATGCAAAAAGAGGCTTTAGAGAACCGAGAAATTCTCCCAAACCGCCATGAATTTCTTAAAATGATTTCTGGGTTCTCTAATTGACCCTACTGCCGAAAAAAACCATGCTTTATTTTTTTCCAAATTCGCTTCCGTTTGGCCAGATCGTGCATTCAAAGTTTGACGTTTTTCTATGTTTTACGTTTTCGTGAACTACACTCTCTGTAAAATTGATTTTGAAATTTTTTTAGACGCAATCACAACACAAACAAATGTAACCATTCTTCAGTATCCTCTTCGATTTCTTCAGCAAAAATATGCCTTCTTGCTCTTCCTTGAGTGCAACCTGCAGACTTGCCATCAGCCTGCAGTTCCCTGCAACCTTTAGAGCTTGAATTAGACAACGACAGATTGCAAAGACGTCTCACAAATTCTATCATCTTTGCATCTTCATTATTCTTTCCTAAAACAACTTTGTTTGCCCTTATTTAGATAGCCCATGTTCTCTAAAATTTAAACTTCGTCATTTGCAATTTGGAATTTGGTCGCTGGGGAGATCTCTTCAGCATATGAAGGTTGTGGCTGCCATCACTCTGTCTCGATTTCAAAGTCATGGATTTTGTTTGGGATCAGATCTTGCGATTAGACTATGTAAGCTTCCAATGCATATTCCACCATCATTATGATATAAACTCACTTCTAAATGCATTTTATTTATTTATGATTTTGGAGGTTTGTTTCAGTCCAAAGTTTGAACAGGATGCAGATTTTCTACTGAGGCCACATTGAAAGCTAGGATTGAAGATAGCCATAGATTTTATTTTATTTTATTTTATTTTATTTTATTTTTTTTCTCTGAAATTGTGAAATTTTATAAGAATGATAAATGATTTTCCATTTCAAGCAGAAAAGACTTCAAGTAAAACATGCTAAAAACAAGACTTTGACTGAGGTCTTAAGCTGATTTTTTTTTTATCAATCTGGGCTGGGTGACTAGGATAGAATCCATGTTAGGACAATTCCGGAGATGCCCATGTAGTCAGTTTCTTCATTGGATGCCTGTAACATGCTAAACCTTGAATTTAGTTGCAGAATTCATAATTAGTTGTGGAATCAAGCCACATTCCGCAGCTAAGTTGCAAAATCTTATTAAAACATGATACAGTGTTTTGAGGACCACTACAAACCATAACCAGTTAATCTTGGACAGTTGAACATATCAAAGCAGTTGGGTTTCATTTTTTTTTTGAATCAATTGAAATGATGAAGTTTATTTTGTCTCCCTTTTTTTTTTAACATAACAATTCTTTTTCTGATCCTTTAGATCACACAAATTGCAGGAGGAGAGCATACTCAAGAATTATTATTATTATTATATTATTTATATTTTTTTACATAACAATCCTTTTTCTGATTCTCCAGATCACACAAAGTGCAGGAGGAGAGCATACTCAAGAATTCTTAATTTTTTTTAGATGTAAGAAATAAGGTCTCCTAATTACACTTCCCCGGCAACGGCGCCAAAATTTCTAGTCAATTTAACGTCTTAAATTGCTCTACATAAATTATCAATCCGGGTATCATAAACTGATGAAGTGTGGTGCGCCATATGTACTTAGTTAATCTTTTTCTTACTTCATTATTTTATAGTTTATATTGTTTTTAGGGTTTTGTTCTTGTTGATCTCCTAAAGTGTCTAATGCAAATGGAAATCCTATTCAAAGGTCTTAAGAATACTTTTAAAGGTCAAGTATGGATATAGATTTCAAGACAAGGTTTATGTCCCTAATGGTAACTTCCAAAACTTAACACTTCAAAAGATCTCAAAACATGTTATTGATGAAATTAGTACCTAAACAAGAATGGAAATGTGCTACTATTCAAATCAAACAAATGATGAACTACTGAACATGAAATCACTATCTCTGTTGTTTATCTAAATACATAAATAAAAGTTAAGCTATTGCACTCCACAAATCAAAAACTGCAAATTAATAAAAGTAAAATCAATTCACTTCATTCATAGTTTGATAGCTCGCCAAGTAGTCTAAGCTATGGCTTTAGAAGATAATGCCAATGATATGAGGAATTTGATATCTAATTGCAGAAAAATAAAGCTAAAATTAAATCACATCATTCATAGTTCGATAGCTCACCAAGTAGTCTAAGCTATGGCTTTAGGAGATAATGTCAATGATATGAGGAATTTGATATCTAATTGCAGAAAAATAAAGCTAAAATCAAATCACATCATTCATAGTCCGATAGCTCGCAAGGTAGTCTAAGCTATGGCTTTAGGAGATAATGTCAATGATATGAGGAATTTGATATCTAATTGCAAAAAAATAAAGCTAAAATCAAATCACATCATCCATAGCCTAATAGCTCGCCAGGTAGTCTAAGCTATGACTTTAGGAGATAATGTCAATGATATGAGGAATTTGATATCTAATTGTAGAAAAATAAAGCTAAAATCAAATCACATCATTCATTGTCCGATAGCTCGCCAGGTAGTATAAGCTATGGCTTTAGGAGATAACGTCAATGATATGAGGAATTTGATATCTAATTGCAGAAAAATAAAGCTAAAATCAAATCACATCATTCATAGTCCGATAGCTCACCAGGTAGTCTAAGATATGGCTTTAGGAGATAACATCAATGATATGAGGAATTTGATATCTAAACTAACTAACAAAGCAAATGAATAAGAATGAAATCAAAGCATAACTGAAATTGAAAAGCTAAAAAAAAACAAAGTCAGCAGAGAGGCAAATCTCATGTCACTATTTGATGCAAAAACATGTAAAGAAAAACTAATCTACAATCATTTGGTTGAACACACTTACATGAATTAAAATTGCATGAATGGAAAATCTAATCTATCAAACTTGAAAACAATAAAATGACATACTTGAATGAAATCAAAGCAAAATTACAAAATAAAATCTACTCTATCTTACATTCTAATGTGCTCCATGACATCTACTTCACATCTCCTTCCATGTTGAGAATATCAAAGCTTTATTCAAATTCTTCAAAAGTACAAAGTACAACAAAGTTCTCCAAAGCTTTCAAACATCTCACAAGCTAACAAGCTTAAGAACTAACCAGCTAAGACTAACAAATGAAGGAGAGAGATCTCCTATTTATACAAAAATATGAGAATCCATCTCATTAATGAGTGTCCATGAATCTCTCCCTCTACCTCTAGAGTCCTAATCAAAATAGGAACTGATAAGACACATGTCTTCTTAGAGTTTCAATATAATTAGGAGATGTGACACATATTCTCATGATCCCATGATTCTCTCCACTCAAATTCGAATTTGGCTTTAGGGTGCCACATAAGGGTCTTCTAGAAGCCTCCTTTTGACCTACACATGTCAACAATCTCAGCCCACTTATTAGGTATAAGCATATGCACATTATTTTCTAATTTTTAACCACAAATTCACTTAAAAAGGCTAAGAATTAATAAAGTTTGGAAAAACATAAATGTGGCCCAATGATAATGAAAGTGGGATGAATGTAGTGACATAGTAGTGAAATGTAGGCGAAATGGAAGTGATATAATGCACATAATAGTGAAAGTGTAATGGAAATGAATGACATTTTCAAGACCCAACAAACATTGTGTTCATCGTGCCTTGAATGGTTTGATATTTCTTTATCTACGAAATAATATGTGTATAAAAGTTAGTAAAAGCCCTTCTTTATATTTAAACTACTACTTGAAATTGGATTAATGGCTTGTTAGTGAATACACAAGAATGGTTCCAAAGTTCATTCTAGATTAGTATTTGAAAGCCACCAAGAGTGAACTAATATTTGAGTATATAAACCAATTCATTAATTAACTTTAATATTAAATTAAATAAATATTTATGGTTACTAAATAAAGTAATTTGGTGTTAATAAAGCAATAGAGCATGACTAACATGTACATTGCACTAGTAACCTAGCTAGTATTAAGAGAAAATTTGTAGGAGCTCACACATGAGAGGAGATCCTTCAGAATCTTATCAATATTAGTAATGATTATTTACAAGCATAGTAAAGGAAAAAATTATGCCTATCATTTTATATATGTGTGTGAGTCGACTAAGAGTAGAAAAATCCTAAGTTGCATTAATAAGTCTCCAATGGAACAAATAATTGAACGATTCAAAATGGTGAAAATGCGGGGAAATCAAGGTCAAGGAGGATCATCACAAGGACCTCCTACAAATAACCCATTATCATCACCAAAACTAGCTCTCATGTTGCACTTCCTAGAAGCAATTAATGAGACTTTAAGAGGGCATCAAACAACTGAGGTGGAAGTGGAACACCCTCCTTTAGGGTTCGTAAATCTCGAGGGATCAAGAGACTCCGATAGAGGACCTCCAATTGAGGACATTACTAGGGGGCTCCAAAATATTAAGCTCCCAAAGTTTGTTGGAGGTTGTGCCAACGAATGAGCAGAACACTAGTTAGAAGGAATGAGAAGGTGCTTTGCACTAAGAGTATACTTCCAATTCAAAAGCTAAAATAACAATATTCCAACTCAGAGATAGTGCTCTGAATTGGTGGGGTAACTTAGAGCGTCAACTACACCCCACTTCGGACACAATTACCTTGGATTTATTTGAGGAGAGGTTAAGGAAAAAGTACCTACCAACATATTATGAAGAACAACAGGTAGGAGCCTTCCATGCTTGGGTATAGGGAAACCGCACAGTAGAGGAATATGAGATTAGATTCATGGAATTGGTCAAGTATGTCTCCTACATGGACCCTGGTCAATGCTAAGCAGATCATTTCATTTATGGATTGAACCCTAAGATTAGGGCAATGGTGCGGATGTGGAAACCATCCTCAGTTGCAGAAGCTATTGAACATGCACATTATGTTGAAGAGCACTTAGACTTAAAAGGTGGAAACAAAAGCATTTTTCCACAACAACTAAGGTTTATGGGGAAGGCCCCTCATACCTTCTTTAGGGGAGGAAGTTTGAGGGCACCGCCATATAGAAATAGGGTTGTACCTAGAGCACTGACTATGGGGATTTTAATCGTTACCAATGCAACTTCACCTACAGCTTTGAGGACTCGTGCAAATCAAGGTCATATGCGAGGAGTCACAATTAGGTAGGGTCTCAGGGGAAGGAGCCATTTCCAAAAAACTCCACAACATTCTATTCAGATTCCACCACACATCACTTATTGGGGATGCGAGCGACCTCATTACCAACATGATTGTCCTAAGTTACAAATTGGTAACAACCATAGAGAAGGAAAAACACCAATGGGGGGAGCAAGTGGCCACCATCGAATCTATGCAATATTTGATAACCAATAAGTTGAACACCAATCTACCATGGTAGAAACCTTAGGTATGATAAACAAAGTAAAAATTAAATTTTTGTTTGATTCTGGTGCTACAGATAATTTCATTTCACCAGTTGCATTAGAAAAATGTGGGTTGGCAGCCTATGAGCATGACGACTTTAAACAAGTTGAAATTGCTTATGGGATAAAAAAAGAAGTAAGACCTAGTGTTGTCCAATGTCAGGTGAACCTCAGGGTGTGTATAACTAAGTTGAATACATACATCACAACATTGGATTGGCTAGAATCTCATCGAGATTTGGTAGACTGTTTCAAAAACACGGTGATTTGTTTAGATGATGAAGGTAGGTCAATTGAGATTTGTGGTGTCAAGAGAGGAGTGTCCCTATGGTTCATCTCCACAATGAAGGTAAAATGATGTCTTAGGCAAGGTTGTAAACTTATGTGGTCGAGGTTGTAATTGACCAGAAAGGACCCTCCCTAGATCAACACCCATTTTTGTCAGAGTTTGAGGATGTTTTTCCTAAGGAATTGCTTAGATTACCACCTGTGAGGGAGATTGATTGCACAATCAACCTAAAACCTGGTGCAGAACCAGTCTCCAAGACACCCTATAGGATGACAACTCCAAAACTTTGTGAGTTGTAGATGCAGTTAAAAGATATTTTAGACTTGGGATTTATCAGACCTAGTATTTCACCTTGGGGTACACCAGTGATTTTCATCAAGAAGAAGGATGGTTCCTTAAGGTTATGCATATATTATAGGGACTTGAATAAATCCTCAATAAAGAATAGGTACCCGATACCTAGAATAGATGACCTATTTGATCAAATGAAGGGAGCAACATTTTTCTTAAAGATCGATCTACGATTTGGATAACACAAATTGAGGATTAAGGAAGGTGACATCTCAAAAACCACATTTCGAACTCGGTTTCAGCACTACGAGTTTGTAATTGTTCCATTTGGTTTGACCAATGAACCAATAGTATTCATGAGCCTCATGAATGGCGTGTTCAGGAAGTATTTGGACCAATTTGTGCAAGTATTTCTGGACGACAATCTTGTGTATTCCAAGAATGAAAAGGAGCATGAAGAGCACCTAAGGGTTGTATTGACTTGCTTAAGGGAAAATCAATGGAATGGAAAATTTTCAAAATGTTCCTTCTTTCAGAAGAAAATTCATTATCTTGGGCACATCATTTTAGGAAAATGGATTTCAGTTGACTCGGAAAAGGTAGAGGCTAGTACCAAAAAATGTTCATGAGGTGCATAGTTTTATGGGACTAGTAGGTTATTATCACAGGTTTGTGGAAGAGTTTTCGAGGATTGAAAAAACCATCACCACATTACAACGAAAAGGGGTCAGGTATGAATGGACATATGAATATGACACTACATTCACTGAACTAAAGAGGTTACTAACCAATGCACCGATCTTTCGAGTACTGGACATGGAAAAAGACTTCACTGTCTGCATCGATGCTTTGAAGCAAGGATTGGGAGCAATATTGATGCAATAAGGTGGAGTAATAGCTTACACATCTAGAAAATCGAAGAAACGTGAAGAGTTGTATGCTACCCATGATTTAGAGTTAGCAATAGTGATGTTAGCTTTGAAACTATGGAGACACTACCTTGTTGGGTGAAGCTTTGAGTTAAGAAAACATCATCAAACCCTGAAGCACCTCTTCACTCAAAGGGATTTGAATGCTAGATAGAGGCAGTGGAGCGAATTCATGAGTGAGTATGATTTTGGGATCTCATACATTAAGGGAAAGGAGAATGTGGTGGCCAATGCACTAAGAAGGAGGTCAAAAACCTTCTCCCTACTACCCTTGAGGGCCAATTTGAGGGAACATGTGTTGGAGAAACTCTTTGAAGATAGTTGGTATCTAAAGGTTATATCATCACTCCAGAGTGGGAAGCAGATAGAAACAAAGTTTGAGTGATATGTCCTTGAACCAGATGGACTATTGAGATTCAAAGGAGAATGTACATACCTAAGGAAGGGGGTATAAGAAGAACTATCATCGAAGAGTCACATATAGCACTCTATTGTGCACATCCTAGAGTGAAGAGGATGTATGTGGACATGAATAAACTCTTCTTTTGGGCAGGCATGAAGCATGACATAGTCTAGTTTGTCACTAAATGTCTTGAATGTCAATGAGTGAAGATTGATCATCGCCATCCGGCAGGACTTCTACAACCACATGACATCCCTATGTCTAAATGGGAGGTAATTTCTATGGATTTTGTTGTGGGTTTGTCACTCACTTCACAGAGGCACAATCCTATATTGGTTCTAGTTGATAAATTTACCAAAAGTGCCCATTTCATCCCAGTGGGAGACACTTACGATGTTATTGATGTGGCACGAGATTTTATAAGTGAAGTTATTCGATTACATGGGTTACCCACAAAGATCATTTCTGATAGAGACTCTCAATTTACATCTAGGTTTTTGACAAGTTTGCAGTCAACACTAGGGACTTAGTTGAACCTGAGCATTGCATATCATCCAGAAACAGATGGGTAGACTAAAAGATTAAATCAGGTTATGGAAGACATGCTTAGAATGTACGTCATGGATAATCAAACTCAGTAGGAGAGGTAATTTCCATTGGTAGAGTTTTCCTATAATAATGGTTACCACAGTTCAATCAAGATGCCTCCTTATCAAGATCTATATGGGAGGCCATGTAGAACACCATTAAGTTGGGAAAAGTTTGAGGATCGAGTAATAGTTGGGCGGAATTAGTTCAAGAAATGGAGGAACATGTAAGATATATTCGAAAAAGGTTAAAGGAAGCACAAGATAGACAAAAGAGTTATGTTGATTCACATAGGAATGATCGAAGTTATGAAGTAAGAGACCAAGTTTTTATTCATATCCGACCCAACAAAAGCACCACTTGGTTTGGGAAAGGGACAAAATTGTCACCCCAGTTTATAGGACCTTTTAGGATTAAGGAGAAGATTGGACCAGTTACCTATCGTCTTGTACTACCACCCCATTTGCATAAATCTCATGATGTTTTTCATGTATCTATTTTATGACATTATGTTTCTGATGAATCTCACAAACTGGATTGGAGAGAATTGCAGGTCTCGAACATGGGAACCATAATTGTCGAACCATTGCGCATATTGAACCATAGGGTTCGACAGCTTAGATGTCACATGGTGGACTAGGTTAAGGTCTAGTGGGACAAGTATAGCCCAGGATCTGCTACCTGGGAGGATGTAGAGACTATACGTCATGACAACCCCTCACTTTTTGAGCATCTGTGATGTCCATTTTGACTTAGATAGCTACCTATGTTAAGGCTCTATTTGTAGTTCCATGTTATTTATTTATGAACGCTATGTAATATTGATGCATTTAGTTGGACATGTGAAACTACTTGTATAAATCATTAGATGGATTAGGTATTATTGATTGAAAGATTTGATGTATGACCTAATGTACAACTTATCTAGCGTATGATTTATCAGAGTTATTGTTGTTTCATGTATGTCTTAAGTGGTTATGATTTATCTAATGAATGACTTAGAAAAATTATGATTTATCTAATGTAAGATTTATTTCCAGTATGAAGTACAAAATTGACACATAGATACTAGACTTTTGTTGTAGCGGCTACGACCACCCTCCAAAATTTTGGCCTACACCAATTTCAGAGCCTCCCTTGAAGAGTTTCACTTGATGACTGCAAACACTCGAGTTCACTCCGTCAGCTCGTATGAGTCTTTACATCTGCCTTGCTTGTTCATTTCATTCAAGTCTCTGCATTCTTATGTCTAATTCATGCTTGTGACCATGTTCTGGTTATGCTAAATCTTCACTTCGTATGTGCTTGTTGTTTTCACTATGAAAGCATCTGTCGCACTCACACATGGAGTCACATTCATTGTCGCACAAATGTCATCTCGATCAATGAACTCAACCATGAGTGTCACGCTTGTCACTTACACCGCTGGTTAGTCATGTTGAACATGTATGTTTGGATGGTTTGGTCGTTTCATCATCAAGTCATGCAAGTGTGCGTTCGTACGATCACCTATGCATCTTTCGATTGTTCACACACTTAGCCTTTTTTGTTGAAAGTTATAATGACTAGACTCCCCTATGACAGCCGAACTATTGACCTGATTGACTCGATCCACTGTCAACTAGAACAATGTAGAAGCACCAAGCTAGTCTTTTCAAGCTGCGTTGCCCGCAAGCAATACAATCAACTCTCATGCTGGCCCCCCGGACAGTCGGATCCGACAGTGACCCTAGGATTGACTCCCCTCAAAACTTGCACAGAGGCCACTGACCTCACCTGCTCAACTGACTAAGGAAATTGTGCAGACATGCCGGACAAACACCAAGTGTCCATCCCTGTCTCCCTCAGAAAAATTGCGCAATTTTCCTAATCAGTCACCCCGATAGTCGACTGGCTGTTCATCTTAGAAATTGCGCAGTGCTCATGAGCAGGCCTTTCTCTGCCCATCAGTCATCTTAGCTCAGAAACTGTGCAGAGATGATCATCAGACTGGCCTTCCGGCCTTAGTGCAGTTTCCCTTGCCAGCATGCCCTAACAACAGACTGTCGGTTCCCTCTGGGAATTCTGCAGTTTCTACTGCCAGTTTCTCGGGCAGCCAATTGGAAGTTCCCTCTGGGAATTGTGCATTTTTGACTGCCAGTGACCCCAAAAACCAACTGGAAGTTCCCTTTGGGAATCGTGCAGTTTTGGCTGCTAGTCATTCGAGTAGCCAACTTGCAGTTCCCTTTAAGAATTACACAGTTTTGGTTGCTAGTCACCACAGTAGCCAACTGGAATTTCCCTTTTGGAATTGTCTAGTTCTGTATGCTAGTCTCTCGGGAAGTTCCCAAGAAAAACTGCGCAATCCCTGCTTGCTGACCCTTCATGCAGCCCGGCCCATTCCTCTGGAAAATTGCGCAAATTTGGCTGTCTAGCCCCGCTTCCCATTCATTCTGAAAAATGCACAAAGCATGCCTGCCTTGGGTTTCAGCAGCTTGCACTGTTCCTCCCAAAATTTTCCAAAGTTTTACTCCCAAT
The DNA here is from genome assembly GCA_000404065.3 of Pinus taeda. Taxonomy (NCBI): domain Eukaryota; kingdom Viridiplantae; phylum Streptophyta; class Pinopsida; order Pinales; family Pinaceae; genus Pinus; species Pinus taeda. The sequence goes on from APFE030413216.1 coordinate 69,106, forward strand.
CGAGCTAGACCTTGCAGACAGTCCCTGTCAACTCAAATTGCCTGTCTCAATCTGTCAGTGACTCTTGCACAACTTTCATCAGCAGTTGCCCAGAGCTATCATCCTGCGTCATAGCTTTGCTGCCTCTGCCAGACACCTGCATTAGAATGATCATGTGTCATGGTAAACTAGGAGATTTTGGATTTTATGTTGTCTCGTCATGAGTGATTGTAGGTACATGTACACCAATGAACATGGCAAGATGACGAATGGGATGAATGAAGGTAGCACATGTGTAATGACAGGTTCACCAGTGGTTGAACGAACAATGCATGCGAAGTGAATGAATGTGATGAACATGCACCTTATCAAGCAGATGAACATGTCAAGCCTTCCAATGTGAAAGTAAGGAAAAACATGCTAAAGCTTCATCAAGCGAACCAAGGACCATTGAGGACACTGTGCACTTCGCCATGTGGAGGTGAAGCTATGATACACCATGAAGACATCCATCATCCACCAATACGATAGCTCAACATGCACCTCAGCAGTAGCACGAATGTACCAGCATTGTCATGTCAAGTCTTGTCGAGTCACGTCATTAGTCATGTCACCCACATCTCGACTATGGGCTTGTTGTCAATCAATGTGATGTAACGTGGAAGTCCAAGAGACCCACTTGTTGAACAAAGAGTCATGTAGAAGAGTCATGGAAGTCAAACGGTCATGAGGGTAGTTAAACATCCACAAGGGCCAGTTTCACCCTTGGCTATAAGTACCCCCTCATTTGTACATGCAAAGGACTTTTCACCTCAGCTCCTCCCACATAACCAAGAGAGTCTGTAATATTTTCTTTAAGGAGTAAGTAGTGGCTCCAAAGCCCAGTGATGGGGTTAGTGATGTATGATGTAACGATGTGTCTTGGAACTTTCACTTAATTCGGAAGCCTGTTAACAGGCCATCACATTTTCACACATGTACTGTATCTGTTGTAAGACTAATCTTTAACACTTGTAATGCGTGTTGCTTTAACCTGTGTTCTACATCTGAACTGTTTCATTTATTGTAATGCATGATATATTAATGGAAATTGTTGTATATGTTGTTAATGTTGTCTTTTTCGTGTCAACTGTTTTGCCAGACATAAAACAAACCTTTCACCTAAAACTTACTATAATAACTGTTGCACTCGTTCAGACTATTCCGTGAGTGTTGTACGTGTTATCTTACCTTGTATTTTGTGACTATCGCATATGAGTGGACTCCTCTGCCAGAAGTTGTGTATGTCCTTTTGTGTTGTGTGTTCCTAGCCAAGTTGGGATTGATTCCTTTCAACCTAGAACTCACCTTCACCTTCTTCCCCTCATAGTGAAAGATCCATTGACACAAGTACACTTACACTCACCAGGCACACAAACCTCACTTCTCAAAGACAAAGTGAACCACTCTCCTGTGATGACAAGCAAGAGTTGAGGAAAATCCTTAAGATAATGGCAACTGGGCCATCATACTGGATGGGACTCCCACACCAAATGGTGTGAGGTCTAGTTGGGACTTCATACCGGGGTGATCCCTTGAATGTTGGCAGGTCCAACACTGTCAACATTTCTAGCTCTAGAAGGAGGGCAACCAGTTTTACATGGCTTAAATCCCTCTCACACTCACTCATCAATCCTTTGGTCAAGGCAGTAACTCGCACTCCCTCTTGCATGACTCTGCAATTGGTTACTCCGCACCTCCCAAAATTGAACACAAGATTTCATATCAACACCTTTGCTCCGTCCGTCCCGTCACTCGCTGGTTTGCGAAAGCACTGAGACTTATCCCAAGCATACAACATCTTCCACACACATCTAGGAAGCCAAAAGCCACTCCCACAGGATTTGTTGTATCATCAGTGGAATAAGTAGTCCTTTGCATGCTTGAAGGTCTAGAGGAAGCTATTGAAGACGAAGAGGAACCTCCAATCTTCCTAGAAGACGAACAAGGCACTCTTTTTATCCTGGGATTGAACTTTGGTATAAGAGGCAGAGGGGAAGGCAGTGGAGGAGGTGGAGGCAGAGACAAACCAATAGACTTAGATCTTGAACCATCAGAATCCAAAGGAGGGGAAGAAAATGAAAATATGGCTAACCCAAATCTTGAATGGATGACTCAGGGACCATTGGCCTTCCCGGTCGTTTTGCACAAGATTTCCAAGCGAGTAGAGAGGATGAACATCAAGTTCAACCCTGAGAATGTGGTGAAGGGAGAAAACCACTTAGATAACTTCTACCTACACTGCAGACCCTTGAGGTACGTTATGATGACATAGCATGTAGATTGTTCCCATGTACCTTATATGGCCATGCCACTGCTTGGTATCACAACCTTCCACCCAAATCCATATAGAACTGGGGTTCGTTGTTCCGTGTCGGTAAGTGCATGTAGGAACGTGTTTTGTTTCGTGGCGACGTATACCCTGTTAGACTCTGTCTCATCTCAGAGATTGATTCTTCTTCAAAACAGGGTTTTGAAGAAGAAATCATTTAAATTTGCTTTTTATATTATGTAATTTATTCTCCAGCTCTTCAAATGGCAGTGCCATCAGCTCCTATCCCTGCAAAAACACAAACAGAAAGGACTGTTGAAAAGGCTACTTTGGCTTGTTTAAAGTCAGATCTAAAAGACTTGGTGCTATGCATTTTGAGTTCTTGTTTTCCTGTGACATCTACAGCCCTATTAGGGTTTGATTTGGACCAGGTCACGAAGTCTAGCATCACTTCAAAAGTTTTCCTGAACCGAGGAATGATTTCATGATCCAGATTGTGTGCTGAAGTAACCGAGCTTCTGAGGCATTGTATTGGGCATAAATACGATGTTAATGGCTTCAAATTGATAAAGAACCCGGCATCATCTTAAAGATTTGTGAGCACGTATTCCCTAGTAGCCTAACAAGATCCAAAATTACTCGATCAGTTCATGCATATGTCTAAGAGATCTGAAGTCTTCTCTTATTCACTGGAGAAAGCTATGATAAGGGATTCTACCTCCCCTTCAAGGAAAGTCTGTAGCAGAACCGTTACCACAGTTTCGAAGCATTCATCCATCTCAAGCTAATTCGAATAGAGATACTCTGATGTTCGGTTTGGTAATTGCTATAAGGCATGTTTACAGTTCGGTTGATGTGAAGATCTATTCATTCCTTCAAATTGCATTAAACAATGATTAAGGGTTTTGATGGCTCGGAAGCCAGTTTAAATTGAAGCACCAGCCTTCGAAGTTTTGAAATTTTCTTTGGCATGTACAAATGTATAAGACTCTGTTTGAAGTTACTTTTCAGATCTAATAATGTGTGATTTTGAGGTATCCTCAGCTCTCTAAAAAGGAAATTCTGAAGCATATTCATTCAATAATTGGTTAGTCTCCAAGAATAAATGTGTGGCACGTAAGGGAAAAATTATGTTACAGGATTATATGCACTACATTGTCTTTATGAAACACAATTGTTTGATAGACCATTTAAAATCTATTTATCTCCGAAGGACTTGGTAAAGCTTAATGTTCCTGTGAAAGGGAGAACGAAATTGCAGGATCGGAACATCGACCGTGGATAGAATTCCATTAAAAGTACTGGGTCGAAATTTCCATCCTCATGTGAAATTGAATCACTGCTGGACCGAGTTTGAGAAATATTTCACTCACTTTCATTAGGCTAAGGCTGTGGTTTGGAATCTATTAGTGGTCGAATTCTCTGTTGTCGCTATATAAGTTGTGGTTGTATTACACAATGATCAATGAGCATTGCTTTGGCCAAATTGGTCTTTCTGTGGCTCGATTGATGATATGTGCAGAGGTTAGACAATGTGCCAGCGCAATAAAAAATGAATCTCTGATCATGGGTGGAATTTGTAAATGCTATGGACGTGAAATCGAATCAGTCACTGTTGTGATCTCAACCCAGTCGAATATCCTCTTTCTTATGTTGGTCGAGATGCTTGACTCAGGGCTGCATCTTGTTGAAAAGGACGAGTTCTACTTCTGTGTGTGGTTGCTAGTCCCATTCCAAAATGGATTCCTTTCCCACTAAGCACGACCGAGTACCTTCAGCTGGAACGAGCTCATTCTTGTTGACTGGTCGTGGTCACATTCCAAGGCAAAGACTATTATGGAGAGGATAACAGAGCAGATGGGTAAAGGATACAACTCCCTTTGTGTGCATCTTTCTTGCTGAGTATTTCACTGGCCATAAAATCGTGGAGCGCTGGTCAAGAGTGGTTCAAATCTGCCTTCACAAGGTTATTGGACATGTAAATAAACTTGAAGACCAAGAAAGCTTGTTCCTCCTTCAAGTTCATCTTTGAATGCGGCTTTAGAGTCAAGTCAGCTGATAATATGCCATCGGTTCTAATCACATGTCATGGTGTTGACCTTCGAGGATGTTCTCAGTCACCTTCCAGAGACGAGGGGGTCGCTTCTGATTGTGCTTCCCCAGACTTAGTGCACAAGGCAAGGCAACAGATGGTTGAGCATATTGACATATGGCTTTCACAACAAGATCCATATCACGGTGCGATCTTTTGGAGATTTTGTGGGATTGCGGGCGATTGTTGGGATGCAACCATGTAAACCGCTCTCAGTATAGTTGTCACCATAAGTTGAATCGGCAGAATTCTAGTTTAGAGGTTGTTTTGGAAAATGTAACGTGGCAAGCTAAAAATAAGTCAGGACTATCTATGGGATTCGATTTACGATTTCAACCCTGATCCTATGGAGACCTGCGCTCCAGTTTTGTCTCTTAATTAACCAAATTGCAGATTTAGAGGAACGTTGTATTATTTTAGGATAGATGTAACGCTCCTTTCTAATTTATGTAATTCAGGGGAAATAGCGTAGGAGTTTTTGGGTTGATTTGTTTTCTTTTACAGCAGAAAATGGGGTCAATGTGCCTACTTTTATCCTCAGTCCCGGTTCAAAAGGATCAGCGCTCCATATGTCAAGCCATCAGAGGATTTTAGGGAAAAGTTGTTCTATGTTTAGCTTAGATGAAACGCCCATTTCTAATTTTTGTAATTGTAACAGAGCAGAGGTTTAGGGGGTTGATTAGTTTTTTGTTTTTCCTGAACAACACGTATTTATTATATTGGAAAAAATTCATTTGAAAAAGAGAGTTAGTCAGGGGAGATTTTCTGAGTGCTGGAGGAGAACTGAGCTCCATTGTACAGTCTTTGACAGAGGGATTTTTAATGAAAATTTCACAGCTCTAATTTCTGAGATTCATGT
>APFE030413223.1:0-20349 GCA_000404065.3 Pinus taeda
GGGAAGAGGTGGGGTGGGAATGTGGGTGTGGGATGGTCAAGGGGACAGGGTGGATGAGTTTGGGGAGGGGGCGAGTAGGGTGTGCAAAGGGAGTGGGTGGCCAGCTGATTATAGGATGGGGGTGCCCAAGGCCCACCATGCTCACGATGGAAATATTGGTTAATTTGGACAACAAAAAATCTTAAGTTTAAAAAAAAAATCTACTTCATTAAATTAATTTAACATGAGAATTTTCAAGGAAAAAAATTTAACTCACCTTTAAATTGCGAGAATACTTCATTGAATATGTTATCGATACCAATGTAGCTACTCCACAAAGTTGCTCCAAGTCTTCCAGCGAACCTCAGAAAACCTTGATGTAATGTGCTTAATAGTGATAATGGAATATATATGTGAAATTGTGGAGATGCTTTACAGTAGGGTGAATGCGGGATTAATCAGTTTTAATAAATTTTAACATGTTAATTTTTTATGTCGATGAAGGAAAATATGATAAAGAGAATATTATGGAATTGTTTTATAGTGGGGTGAATGTGCGATTAATTTGTTTCAGAATGTATTATAAGAATTAAAAAAACATTCAATTGTTTAGCAAATATTATATACTTTGACCATTAAAATAATTTAGGTAGAAGTTGTAGTTTACAATTTTAATTTTAATGTTTTATTTCATAAGAAAATTTAGTTTACATTTTTCATTAAATTGTAGAATAAAATAATGAAGAGAAATAAATCTCACAAAATTTTAGGAGGGAAATATTTTCGTGAAATTTTTTTTGAGGAGAATTTTTGGAGGGAAATATTTTTGCGAAATTTTTTGGCCAAAAACTTTTTGGAGGGAAAATTTCATTCTCTAAGCTATATAATATCTTTGTGAGACTCTACATTTGTATCATTCAACATATTCTATTTGAAAGGGATGGATTGTCCTGATAGTGAAATGTCGATTTATACAGCATCAACATCTTCATCGTGTAACAACTCTATTCATATGGATGAATATAGTAGCAATTCTTCCACTATGAATAGAATGTCAATTCTTTCAATTATTCTTGATCCTAAGGACTATGACAGCAACACTGATGAAAGAGGGGATGGAGAATTTCAAATAAATAAAGAGTCACAGATTCCACTTAGTCCAAATTCGAAGGACTATGAAAGTATCAATGATGATGAGCTTGATGACAAATTTCAAAAGAATGGAGTCGCATGGTGTCTACTTAGTCCTAATTCTAAGGACTATGGAAGCAACAACGATGAAGAGCATGATGGTGAAGTTCAAAAGAATGGAGTCTCATGGTGTCCACTTAGTCCAAATTCTAAGGACTATGAAAGCAGCAGTGATGAAGAGCATGATGGTGAAGTTCAAAAGAATAGTGTCACGGTGTCAACTTAGTTCTAATTCTAAGGACTATGAGAGCAATAGTGTTGAAGAGCATGATGACGAATTTCAAAAGAATGGATTGTCACGGTGTCCACTTAGTCCTAATTCTAAGGACTATGAGAGGAGTAGAAGAGCATGATAACGAATTTTAAAAGAATGGAGTGTCAAAGTGTGCACTTAGTCCTAATTATAAGGACTATGAGAGTAGTAGTGGTTAAGTACATGATGATGAATTTCAAAAGTATGGAGTGTCACGATGTCTAGTTAGTCCTAATTCTAAGGAATATGAGAGCAGCTTTGATGAAGAGCGGGATGATGAATTTCAAAAGTATGGAGTGCCACAGTGTCGAATTATTCCTAATTCTAAAGACTATGAGAACAACAGTCATGAAGAGTGGGATGATGAATTTCAAAAGAATGGAGTGTCACAGTGTCCACTTAGTCCTAATTGAAAGAACTATGAGAGCAATAGTGATGAAGAATGTGATGATGAATTTCAAAAGAATCGAGTGTCACAATGTCCTCTTAATCCTAATTCTAAGGACTATGAGAGCAACAGTGATGAAGGACAGGATAATGCACTTAGTCCTAATTCTAATGAGTATAAATGTAGAAGTGATGAAGGATAGGATGATGCACTTAGTCCTAATTCTATGGACTCCGAGAGTAGCACTAAAAATGCACATGAGGAAGAATATCCAATAAACATCGAGTCAAATTTTCTATTGAGTCTAAATTCAAAGGAAAATGATAGTAGCACTAAAGGAGGGGAAGATGAAGAATATCCTCCAAGTCAGTATTTGAAAAGCACAGTTGAGCATAGTGTGGATAAGATTCCTCTTAATGATGATGAAAATCCTTATACAAATGATAATCCAATGATGGAGATGTTGCCAAGAAATATTGTAGTGAGGAGTAGGAGCACACCTTTCTTTGTCAATGCAAGATTTTCTAGTTATACAAGTGGTAGAGTAGAATATCTGACAAGAAAAAGTTCTATCAGCGCACTCATTTCAAGTGAATGTTGCCAAAACGATTGCTTGAAACATATGGATTCCAAATTTGCATTAGAGAGCGAGAAGAGATATTTTTCAATGAATAAAAGCATGCAAAATTCATTTTTAGTTGGGTGCATGTAATCTACATTGTTAGGTTATGATTGTCATATTAGGACTTTATTTATCTGTAGAAAAGATTTCAAAATGTTTCATTCAATTGGGAATTTTCGTCTCTCGATAATTCAAGAAAATTTGGAAAAGGATCCCACATTTTATTTTGAAGTACATCCTAAAAGGCAGTTTGGGCCATTATCAAATATTGCAATGTCATGGATGAAAGATTTCTTTTCAAAGCATGGAGAGTGTATGCCAAATAGAGAGGCAATACATATTCTAGATAATTTTTGAAGACGATAAATCTACAACTTATACAAAGAGTATGTAGAAGGTGCTGAGGGACATAGTTGATTTATTACATATCAATATTTTGTGAAGGTATGGAAGAAAGAATTCAACAATGTCCGTATTCCTAAGAAGACAAGGATGGGGATTTGCAGTGCATGTGCTTCTCTTAAATAAAAAAGGGACAAATGTGAAGGGTCAGAAAGAGGTAGGCATTCATAACTTTAACTTTTAAAATTGTATATTCAACAAGTATGAAAACATATTTCTTAATGGCTTTCTTTTATGTTGTGTAGATTCAATTGTCAAAGAACTTCGGGAGTATTGCGAACAACAAACAAATGAAAGGAAAAATTTGTACAAGCATTGAAAGTGTTATGATAATATGAATAAATATTTGGGTTTGATAATTCATGGTATGGACTAGAAGAAAACACTTTTACCACAATTTTTTCACGCACCCAAACATTTACAAGAGGAAAATTTTATTCAGTATCACTTGGTCAGTCATATGGTGTTCAATGGGAAAATGTTACCAAAGGTGTACTTCACAGCTCCAAATATTCATAACGATGCAAATCTTACCATAATCATAATTCATGATGTGCTTTCTCATTGGTCTGGTAATGTCCTTGAAGTTTTGTATCTACAATTGGACAACACTTGCCGTGAAAACAAAAATCAGGTTTTTTTTGGATATCTAAACATGCTTGTTAAATTGAGAAATTTTCAGAAGGTAAAGATTGGTTTCCTTCCTGTTGGGCACAGTCATGACCATATTGATAAGATGTTCAGTCGTATTTCTGTCGCATTGAGGAGGAAGGAAGTTGGGAGCTTGCCATCATTAATTGAATGTATTAAGAAATCATACATGCTAGAGCCTACTTTTGATGTGTTCGAAGAAACCATTGACATGCGAAGGTTTATTATGGGATCATATGATGTGGAGAAATGCATTGAACAACTTAATGACGTTAGCTTCCAACATCAAATTCATATCAAAAAAATTGATGGGAAAACACTAATATGGGACAAGAAGTATTTAACTACTGCAAAATGGGAACCGTCATCAGGTTTGCAAATTTTTAAGTTCATTCTAGATCATCTAATATTTACATCAAAAACATTGTTATTACAATCAGTTGGTGAAGTTCATAATGCAAACAAACAAAATAGAGATATAAATTATTTTGATTGCCTAGAAGAAATTAAAAAATGTATTAGATATACATATGAGTACTTTGAGATTGCTGATTCAGTTTGGTGGGAGTTATTTTTAAATAATCAAAGTAATATCATTTCAAAAACAACAAATGAAGATATACCTTTGAAAAATCCATTTATTTGGCCACAAAATGTGTCGAATGCACATGAGGAAATAAACATTGTTGAAGAGCAATAATCTCAAGGTATTATTAATTCTTCACATGTAGAGGAAAGAGAGATGTATATTGGTTCCAGAAGATCTTGTGCACAACATGAAGCCATGGAAGACCTTTGCAGGGGTTTAGTACAGGATATTAAGGAGGGTTGCATGATCGCAGTGCTAGGAGATGGAGATACCAATGGCTATCCATTCTGGGTTGCTAAAGTTATAAAGGTCTTTACAGAAAATGAGGATGTTACAAGTGTTGAAGTACATTGGTATCCCACAAATACATACCCATTCAATGGTGTGTATAAGCCAGAGATGGTAGTTGACAAAAAAATTGCGGAATGAGAAAAAGAAAGGGTACGAATATAAATCATCACTGCACAAACATATTGAAATTGGATGATGTTGACATACTTGTTTAGGACTTCAATTTAACAAATAGAGGAACTCTTCCCTTCAAAACGATAGAGATTCTAAAAAGGTTGTTACCAAAAGGAACAATGTTCAAATGGGAGTCTGTTGAAACTAGTCATAGATCTAGAAGAATTTTGAAACCTGAAATGATGGGCATGCATGTGGACTTAGCTGGGGCACTAGTTGACGAAAGAGAAGAATATGGAACATCTTCGTCAGCATCCAATCACTCATCTGAAGATGTGAATTTTGATGGTGTGCAAGAAAATATGAGTGATTTTGAATAATTGTTTAAGACAGTTTATCTAACTAATGTATGCATCATATCTTGAAATAAAATTTTTGATTTCCATATGGTGTTAAATGAGAAGTTATGAGTCATTTTTATGTTGTTGGGTCATTTTACTAGCATTTTTTTAAAATTTTGAAGATTGTCCCTAAAAAAGGTCATCGTTCCAGTATAATCACTTTTTCATTTTCAAGTTGTATTTTTCACGAAAAATTTGTTTTCACTGCCATTTTTAAAACATGTTCAAAATTGTCCCTAAGAAAAAAAAAACTATCGTTCCAATATACACAATTTTCGTTTTTAGCGTTGTTTTTAATGTTTTTTTGACCTTTTTTGGCCAGAGTTCCCATTTTGAGTTTATACTTCCCGTTTCAAAGTTTACATTGTTTATAGCATGAGAGAAGCTAAGGCCTAATATGACTAGAACATCAGTGGGACCCAGGGATAGGATGTCCGAGAGGCCAACATGTATCCTAAGGATTTTTAAGTTGATGTCAAATGACTGTGTATGATGTTTCCAATGATTCCACTTCCTTAAGGTCACAAGGAATGTCAAATCTGGTCATAGTAGCCTCTCATCACATTTTTACCTCATTGGAATGGTTACTTGGGTGCACATGTGAGGAGGGCAGTTTGTGTTGGTCATTCATGCATGTGAGTTGCATGTGTATCTCTTACACTTGCATTCCATGTGCTTGATATATTTTCTCAATGATTGATTATGGTCGAGGTAAGGTTGTTATGGAGAATTTGGTGTTGATTTTGTGGAATGCATCATCATGAGTATATGAGTAGTTACATATTGTTACATGTCACTTACATGTTGATTTTATGTCACCTACTTACATCCTTGTATGTTAGGCTACATTATTGTAGATTTGATTACATGTATAAGTCTTGTCAGTTGATTACAAGAATTGACCACTTTTGCCCAACTACATGTGTCTATGCATATGTGTAGTTGATTTGGAATTGCTTATGCATGTTGATGGCTGCATGCAAAAATGTGTACAATGGAGTAATGGTTACTGTCATCTATGAGGTCTTAGCATGCATTGTTGATATGGCCTTCCATTGATTATTGGACCCTAGCAAGAATGATGTTTATGCATTAACGCAGTCAATTGTTATATGTCTATACTCTATTATGGTTATGTTATACATGTATCACACTGATTGTTTATCTTGTAGACAAGGTATCCTCCTCGAATTATGTCAAGGTACATTGATTTATTGCGATTTGGTTTATCCGACATATTATTCTTTTTAGGAAAGAGATAAAATGGCTAGCATGGTGGTAGGCTACATAGAATATTTGTATGCATCAGATGAGCACTATGGTCTGGGGAATTCTACTGATTTGGCAGATACACTAAGAAGTTTGTAGGAAGAGATAAGGAGTTGTAAGGAAGATAATGATTGGATCATACATGAACAATATGAACAAGTAGAGGATAATGCTATTATCCTTCAAAGTTTGTCAGACTTTCAACGACAAGGGTCGTTTTAAATCAACCATGGACATAAGGATATAACTAATGGGGCAATGGTAGTAGATCTCCTAGTAGAGAGAGGTCAAATATATTTGACATGGTGAGGGATGCTAGGTTGTTGGATACCTCAGATAGGAGAGGTGATGGATACAGGTACTATTCTAGTTCTAGTTCTAGTAGACATCATGATCGTTATTGTTATCATCCTTACAGTAGGAATGATAGTGGATACTTACCAAATGAGTTTAAGAAAGTGAAACCACCTAATTTTGATGAAGATGTGAAGAAGTTAGAAGACGCAAAGGCTTGGATAATTAGGATGAACAAATTCTTTGAGTTGCATGAGTACACAGATAACATGAAGGCCAAACTAGTGATCTTTAGCTTGAAAATTAAAGAAGACATATGTTGGGAAAATGTTAAGCATTCTAGAGACCTTAGGACAAATGATTTGAGTTGGTGAAAGTTAAAGAGACTTTTGAGGAAGAAGTACTTGTCAAAATGTAGTAAGATAGTAGGCCAAAGCATTCTATGACCTAAAGATGGGATCAATGATAGATGCAGAGTAAATGACCATGTTTTTGGAGCTACTGAAGTATGTACCATACCTTACTAATGATAAGGCTAAATTTCAATGATTTATTAGTGGTATTCCATTAGCATTTATAGATCAAATTAAGTATGATGACCCTTGGTTACTTGAGGAAGTTGTTGGCAATTGAAGAATTTCTATGAACAATCAAAGCATAAGAATGAATCTCAACAAGGATGGAAGGGAAAAGACAAACGTAAATGGTAGCCTAAGACGACAAGGCTTCAACATGTATATAAAAAAGGGAATGTGCCACCAAAAAATAAGTTTAATGCAACTAGATAGGGATATGAGTCGCAACAACAACATAGAGGTGTTGGCATTGCTTGAATGGAGTCTTGGACATGTGGCAAGGAACACCTTAAGATATATTTTCCAAAGAATCAAGGTGGTAGAGCTTATATATACAATGCATAGGAGGCATAGAATATTGGGGATGTTGGGCAGAGAATTCCTCGTATCTATGCAGTAGTGGATAATAGATAGGCAGAACATCAGGCATCTACCATTGAGATGCAAGGTAAGCTTTGTGATCAATTTATTTATGTTTTAATTTACCTGAAATCTAATTATAGCTATGATAGTCCTCACTTGTTGGATAAGTGTGGTTTGAGTAAAGAGTTGCATGCATAATCTTGGTTAGTGTAGTAAGCTACAGGTACGAAGAAGTGGTTGAATCATTGGATAAGAGATTGTGCAATTGATTTTAATGGTATGCCTAATGTAGAACATATAAATGTACTACCATTGGGATTATACAGTATGTCATTGGGGATGGATTGGTTGTATCTTCATAGAACCAAGGTAGACTGATATGAAAAATCTATTGAGTGTATTGATGAAAATGGAGAATCAAGAGTCTTATAGGGTAAGAAGAAAGCGACATCAGTTGGGATGGTGACAACTATGCAAGAAAATCATAGCCGCAAGAAAGGGTGTGTGTTATTTGCAGTACACATTTCTAGTGATAAGGGTAAGGAGGTTGAGGATGTATATGCATTGACTAGGTACCTAGTTTTGCAACAGTTTCAAGATGTATTTTCTGAGGCAATTACAGAGTTTCCACCTCATAGGGAGGTATACTTTTCTATTCTATTATTGCGAGGGGTATATCCAACATCAAAATCACCTTACAGGATGAGCACACCTGAGTTGGCTAAGTTGAAATTGTAGTTGAAGGAAATGTTGGACAAGGGATACATTAGGCCAAGTGTATCACCTTTGGGTTCACTAGTATTGTTCATGAAGAAAATGGATGGTACTCTTCGACTATGCATTAACTACAATAAGTTAAACAAGGTGACCATCAAAAACATGTACCCTTTGCCGAGGATTGATGACTCATTTGATCAATTGAAGGAAGAAACAATTGCCTCCAAGATAGACCTGAGATCTGGATGCCATCTAGTATGCATCAAATAGGAGGACATTTACAAGACATATTTCTAAATGAGCTATCATTATTATGAGTTTATTGTAGTTCTGTTTTCCTTAACTAATGCTCTAGCTACATTTATGTGCTTGATGAATAGTGTGTTGCATCCATATTTGGATAAGTTTTTTCTTATATTCATTGATGACATACTGGTATATTCTAAAAATGAGGAAGAGCATGGCAAACATTTAGGAGTGGTGTTGAGGTTTTTGAGGTAGCATCTATTGTATGCTAAGCTTAGCAAGTCTAGATTTGTTTAAAATGAGTTACACCACATGGGACATGTTGTCTCCAAGGAGGGAAATACAGTAGATCCATCATGGAGTTGGTAGCTTCTAAGAATGTGGATGCGGTCAGATATTTCATGGGTTTGGAAGGATATTATTGGAGGTTCATCAGGAACTTCTCACATATTTCTTATCCTATCACATCATTGCAAAGGAGAGGTAAGAAGTTCAAATGGACAGAGGAGTGTGAGGGTAAGATTGAGTAGCTTAAGAAGTTGTTGACTCATGCACCACCATTATAGATTGCAGATCTGGAAAAGGAGTTTGTAGTATGCACATTTTCTTTCAAGAGAGGACTCGGTGGAATCCTTATGTAGTGTGGACAGGCCGTATGCTATGAGTCCCATAAAATACATGAACATGAGAAAAAATACCCAACACATGATCTTAAGTTAGCAGCGATCATACATGCATTGAATATGTGGAGGCACTACCTTCTTGGCATGATGTTTGTACTTATGAGTGATCATATTAGGTTGAGATATTTGTTTGACTAGCTCAATCAGAATGGCAGGCAGACTAGATGTTGGTCCACAATTAGTGAGTTTGATTTTGAGATGAGGTGCATAAAAGGTAAAGAGAATAGGATGGTGAATGCACTTAGTAGGTTGATACAAGTAAACCACTTCGATACAATGAGCTCTTATGTGACAGACTTATAGAATAGGATCTTGCAAGCAGGTCAACAAGATGCTAGGTATATGGAGATTATACGTAGGTTGCAGCAGGCTGCTAGTACAAGTATAGGTGATATTAAAAGTATAGCTACAGGTGCAAGTATAGGTACTTGTACATGTGGAAGTACAAGTATAGGTGCAAGTTCATAGGGTATGGATTATTGTCTTACAACAGATGGATTGGCCAGGTTCTGAGACATGATATATGTACCAGATAACACTTAGCTCAAGAAGGTGATTTTGAGGGAGTTTCATACAAAAACTTATTCAGGTCACCCAAGTTATCATAAGACATTTATAGCATTGAATATATTTTACTATTGGCTGAATTTGAAGAGGGATGTAGCAAAGTTTTTGTCTAGGTGTTTTGATTTTTAGCATGTGAAGGAAGAATGTAAACATCCACGTGAACTGCTACAACAAATTGTGATTCTAGAGTGGAAATGGGAGGTCATTTCCATGGAATTAATCACAAGGTTTCTGAAGACAATGAGACAACATGATTCCATCATGGTTGTTTTGATCAGTTGACAAAGGTTGTGCACTTCATTCTAGTCAAGTCTACATTCTCAACTAGCGATGCAGCGCAATTATTCATCAAAGATGTGGTCAACTTGCATGGTGTTCCAAAGAAGATTGTGTCAGATAGGGATGCAAAGTTCACTTCCAAAATTTTGGAACGAGTTATTTACAGCTCTGGGCACAAAGTTAGCCTTCATTACAACTTTTCATCCAAAGAAAAATGGGTAGACAAAGAGGGTGAATGGATATTGGACAACATATGGAGGATGTATGTGATGCATTAGCAATGGAATTGGGAAGAGTATATTCTTTTGGTAGAGTTCATGTACAACAAAAGTTATCAGGATTCATTGATGATGAGTACTTTTCAGGCATTGTATGGGTGCAATTGTAACACTCCTATCAGTTGGAGTGATTCAGCTAGCAAGGTATTGACTGGACTAGTTATGTTGGGAGACGTGGAAAAGGAAATGCAAGTGATTAAGAAGAAACTAAAGGCGGCACAAGATAGCCATAAGGGCTATGCAAATAATAACAAATTTTTTAAGGAGTTCCAGGTTATGGAATAGGTGTACTTTCACGTCAAATTGAAGAAGAGCTGCTTGTGGGTCGAATATTGTGCCAAGCTAGCACCATGGTTTTGTGGACCCTCTTGTATCATTGAAAGGATTAGAATAGTTTCCTATCAGCCTACACTATCTCCGAAAATGAAATTCCATGATGTTTTCCATGTATATATGCTTAGGAAGTATGTTAAGGATGTTGATAATGTGATTTACTAGTCTATATTGTAGGTGGAACTAGATGCATAATTATAGTGAGAGCCACAGTGTATATTGCAAAAAAAAGGTGTTCATGCTTTGAAACTAAGCAATTGAGCAAGATAAATTTCAAGGAAAGCAATTTCGGCCCAAAGAAGCTATAAGGGATATGGCGGATCAGACGCAAGCTATTTATCCTTCCTTGTCTACTTGTTGAGGAAAATCAACTTTGATATGGTGTTTTCGTATATGCTTTGATATAGTTTTTTGGTATATGCTTTGATATGGTGTTTTGGTATATGTTTTGATATTATGTTATGCTATATGTTTTGGTACATGTTTTTGCTATATATTTTGGTGCTATTTCTATATGGACGTAATTATATGGATGTAAATATTGGCATGAGCTCTGTTATAAAGCTCCATTAAGCAGTACGGGTGTTATGTCATTATGATTATGTTTTCATGTTACTATGCTATCATGTGGTTATGTTATCATGATTAAATGATTTCATGTGGGTTGGCACTCAACAAGATAATCATTTTAAATACTATAATGAGCTATGTTATAAAGCTCCAATATGCAGTATGTTGTGATGATGGTTTGATTTTGAGTAGGTCGTTCATTGTAAATATTGCACTGAGGTATGTTATAAAGATCCATGAGTAGTATGTCTTCTTTGAATGAGTTGCTAAGGTATATGTGTGATTGAACACCGAGGACGGTGTCCCCCAAGGGGGATAATTTTATAACAATCATGGTGAAAATTCCATATAATAAATGTTGAAAATAATAACCATGGTTGATGGGAAACTTACTTCAAGCTAATTGTTGGAAAAGACATCCTAGGGGGTGTTCATTTGGTTTTTTATGGCTAAGGAATTTTTCAAAGCCAAAGGTTAAGGATTTGGGAAGGCAATATGACATTTTGGCACAATTATTTATTAAAATAATGGAAATTAGGAGAAAAAGGAGGTGAAAGGTCATACGTTTCTTGTGAGGAGGAAAATGAAGGAAAATAATGGAAAATAAAGAAAATGGAGGCCTCATTAATAAAAAGGCTTGTGAGGGTCAGTTGGTAATCTTTTGTCAGTTGAGTTTTGGATCTCTCTCTCTTTCTCTCTCTCTCTCTCTCTCTCTCTTTCTCTCATACTATTGGACACTTAGATTTTCCTTGGAGCATTTTGGCATTTGATCAATAAAGGAAAAGAAGGAAAGAGGAATAAAATATCATGCAGGGAAAGGCAGGATAAAGTAGCTACAACATGCTAAATTTCATGTATCAACTTGCATGTGCATTTTCATTGCTATATTTGTCATCCATGGCATTAAATGTGGTCCTTTTCTATCATGGCATGGGTTTTTCCAAGTGTAACAGTGTTTTCAACCTACCCTTTCCATTTTTGGATAGCCATGGTGTGATGGAGTTCTCATGTTTTTGTTGAGATGGATTGTTGGAAGGATTCCAAGCTAAGTGGGGTGGATATCCAAATGATAGAGAACATGGCCTAGTGGTCTCTCAACCAAACTATGGATTAGGATAAAAACACTAACTTAGTCACCACTAAGATAGGCTGTGGGTTGCAGTAAAGCCAAGATTGTGTTGCCTCGGTGGGCCTAGGAATCCTTGTTGGTGAATGGTGGGATACATATGATCCAGATCTTGGGGGAGGCCCCCAAGATCTAAAATATTCAAATGGATCTTGGGAGGTGAGACCCACAAGATCTAAAAGGTTGAATTGCGAGAAGAAAAATAGGAGAAGGCGGACAATCTATCCTTTTACAAAATGTGACTTGTTACTTATAGTGTTTTTCAGTTACAATACCACGGGTCAATTCCATGAGTGAATGAATACTAGTTTACAATACCACACGCGGATGCCATTTACAATACCATGGGTAAATTCCATGGGTCCATGAATAATATGGGTGGATTAGTACCATGGGTTGATGCCATTTTCCATTCGGATCATTCCTCCCTCAAGAAGCAATGGTCGCCATTGCGTAAAGTTCCCTCCTGTGAAGCCTTTGTTGAATATGAAGAGCCACTGAAGATAAGGGTTTTATGTGGTTAACCCATAACCATGATAAACAAAGATCCAAGGATAGAGATACCCTGTAATGCTTGTGACCAACTATGATGATGAAAATGTGCGGCCTACTAAATTGACTTCGATGAAGTGTGGGTTTGTGGATGACCCATAACCATGACAAAAGAGGATCCGGGGATAGAGATACCCTATAATGCGTGTGGCGAACTATGATACTAACAGTGTGCGACCTAGCAATGGACTTCGATGACAAGGATTTTATGCAGTTGACCCATAATCGTGATGTTGGTTGTTGATGAAGCAGTAGGTGCCTGCATAGCCTCGGGTGGGAGGGCACATCTCCAAATAACCCAAGCCAAATCATGCTATGTTGAGACTGATGAATCTGAAGTAGGTGCCTACTAAAGTGGTGTGGGAGGGCACATCTCCAATGGGAACCCACTCTAAATGCTGCTCCAGAATTAAAATGGGCATAACTCAGTCAATGTAACTCAGAATATTTATTACAACCTGTTTTTGGAAGCATAAGGATCATCTTGCATCTTCTCATGTGTTTGAAATCCTTATCTCGACACACTAGAATCTCAGATTCACGCTACAATAGTTCTACCGTCATAAAAGTTCTAAATAGGTAGTTGATTTTAAATCAACGATATCTCCCACATCTGAACTCCAATTCGAGCCCCTTTGTTTTTTAAATTGGGTGATTTTTAAAGAGGAGCTTAGATCTGAAATCCTTTTCCTGAAATTCTGCACCAAAAACTTCAAAAAATAATAGGAGAATCGTCGTCCACCAGTTGTCGTCAGAAAAAAATTCTACAACATCAACGATATCTCCCTCATCACGACTCTGATTTGGCCGATTTGTTTTTTGAATTTTGGTATTTTTTCACAAAGAATCCAGATCTGGTATTTTATTTTTTAAATTGGATACCAAATGTTTCAAATATGATCTGCAAACTCACTGTCCAAAAACATTCCTACAAAAAAATGAAAAAAGAAAAATTCTTCCCGCTTGGCCCAAGAAAATGCTTTGTGGAGGATGTAGCACATGTGTGAAGTTTGTTGAATATTACTGCAAAATTTGAAACTGAAATATGCAACAAACCCTCATTCCCATGGAATCATAACCTGCTCTGATACCACTAATCCGGATCTTGGGGGGAGACCCCCAAGGTCTAAAAGATTGAAATGGATCTTGGGAGGTGAGACCCCCAAGATCTAAAAAGTTGATTTGCCAGAAGAAAAATAGGAGAATCCCCAACAAGAAAAACCACAAAGAAACTTTTTACTAAAACCGATAATAACTATAAAGGCTACATTGTGGCGGAAAATCTATACTTTTACAAAATGTGACTTGTTACTTATAGTATTTTTCAGTTACAATACCACGGGTCAATTCCATGGGTGAATGAATACCGTGGGTGGATTTTACAATACCATGAGCGGATGCCATTTACAATACCATGGGTAAATTCCATGAGTCCCTGAATAATATGGGTGGATCAGTACCATGGGTTGATGTCATTTTCCATTCGGATCAACATAGTAAAGAAAAGAGGTGTTTTTCTCCCCATTGGCCCTAGTTATTCCAATTTCGGGATATGTGGTACATCTTGGAGAGAGTGTCTCAATTTAGGTTCTATGATTCGGGTTTGGATTGTGGTAAAGCCTGAGAGACTAGGAGACAGGAAAATTCTTCACGGTGTAGGTATATAAATCTAGTGGCATCCATGCTTGTTTTGCCTAGTGATCAACTGGAGATAATAGTAAATCATGTTATGATATGTTCATTGTGTTTGCCTAGTGATCTAGGATGGATTATGGTAAAGGCAGGTTTCTATTGATGAGGGTGAGGTGGTTGAGCCTTAGTTTGCCCTGGTTGGTTCTTTTGGTTTGAGTCCCACATTCACACTAGGAATATGACACGAGGTTGAATGGCTAAAGAGAGATTGGATCAACCATTCTACAGTGAGGTGGAATGTGGAAGTCACATACCAGGTTTTGATTTTGCCTCATTAATGAAATGTTATTTCTCATTGTATTTCTATGAGCATTTTGATGGACTATATGTGGATATTATGGCTGATATGTTTATGATATTTGTCCCTATTATGTTGGTTAAATGTATGTTTTATGGGAGCAGTTATGTATGGATCTCATCATGCTTTTTCTTTTAAATGTATAGATAATGTATCTATGTTATGATAGATGGTAATGCAGCAAATGGCATGAGAAAATAATGGTTCTTAGCAATTCTTGGATAAATATGAGATCCCTACACTTAATTTTATTAATTACACATGTAGGTTACATGTTGATGATATGTTTAACAAAATGCCTAGCATGGATAGTAGGGGTCTATATAAGGTCATATTGAAATGATTTCTTTTGCATCATTTTTTCTGTATACGTTTACTACTTTTAAGCTATCACTCCATTCTGGGCAGTGAGCTAGGCTTTGGGCCAGAAAAAGTGGCTTAAATCTTGAAGTCACTCGCATAGAACTGGAAATTTTAGTCTCTAGTCACTAGGAGGCAAGCCTATGAGAGTGACTTTAGGTTTTTGGTCAGCCCCTTTCTTAGAGCAGGAGAGCGACTAAGGCCTAATATGTCTAGAACATTAGTGGCTGACGTGTCTCTTGAGGATTCCGAAGCTAATATTGGATGATTGTGTGTGATGTTTCTATTAATTCCACTTCCTCAAGGTCACATTGGAGATCTAATCCAATCATAGTATCTCCTCATTGCATGTTTACATGGTTGGCATGGTTACTTTGGTGGACGTGTGAGGAGGGTGTTACACTCTATTACCCATCCAATAATGTTACCTTGTCTTCATCGGGGGGTTTGTGGTTATGACATGTATACCGTACATTCATATCACAAAAAAAAATCTTTTGTGTTGGACGCCGATGAAAAACATTTTCCAAATCAACATATCAACAAATTTCTTAAACTAATCACTCACAACTACATGGAATTGGTGATCCACTTCAACAAGGAAGATTTTGAACAATAGGAAATTAGTAATAAATGTACAATATGCAATGAAAGTCAAGGTAACATGGGATTAATGAACTCACATGTATACAAACAACCCAAATTTGAGTAATACATAAAATATATTTACAATTAGTTATATATATAGCTTTAGCAAACACTCTTCTATGAATTATTATATAAGGCTTCTCATTAGTGTGTCATTATCCTTTCAACTAGTTCATGGGAAAAAATAGAGGTCAATCTAATTGCACAGGGGCTTCACTATGGGAGGAATACCATACCACATGCATTCATAGTGGGGGATATATATTGAGGAAAAAAATAACATAATATATTGAACATATAATAGGGGGTAAATGGTTTTATATTGGAAGGTATAAAAATGGAGCTGAATGCTAATGAAAAAATATAAAGGGGCATAAAAAATGTCAATGAAAAATGTATACCTACAATAGCTATTCAAAGTAGGGGTATTTTAAATTGGTAAGGTGTATTGGGTTCCTATTGGGAGGAGGTTAAATAATATGATATTTAGAGGTATTTTCCAATATGTAGTCAAACTGAGTGGTATTTTTTAATATGTCGTGAATGCACATTATATTTTAGAGGTTCATTAAGTGAGGCCCCAGTGTTTGACTTCAATAGTTTATGTATTTCTCCATGAAAACCACTTCATGATTAAAAATATGACCACGAATTAGGATGAACATGTAATGGTAAAAGGAGAAATGGTAGGATTTTCATAAAGGAGCAAGAATAATAAACTTTTTATCTAGATCACCGAGTTCAAGAAGGAACAATGTAAGTGGGACAAACATGAAACTACCAAATCATTATTTCACTCTCTAATTCAACTATTATGGAGTTTCTAAAAACTAAAGAAGACTTGAAAAAAAGTAATTACATTCAATTTTCCTAGGACTAATAAAAGCCCACAATAAATCCCCAAAATAATCTAATTATATAATGATAGAATAATATGAGAATTCCATTACAACAAGTTGGAGTTGTTGGTTCCTTACTTGTTGATTCCAATCTCGATGAGCTCTATAAATACATAATGGATATCATATAGATAAGAAACAAGGTTATATCCAAGCTTATGTATGAGATACTAAACCTTTCAAGGTAAAAAATTATTCACCTTCACATGAACACTTTTAGACTTCTCCTTCAACAAATCATTTGTATAACTAATTTTTTTCTTGGGGCAATTTCCACTTCTAAGAGCCTTCAATTGACCTTTATGGCATGCCAAAACTTGCACACTGTATATTTTCACTGTAGATTGAAATTTCTTATGTGATATGATAAAATAAAAGACATGAAGCTACTCTAGTCATCATTGGAAACAAGAATTGGTCGATGAAAAAACTAAGCAAAAAAGGAAGAATTTCAATCCCACATAACACAATATGTTTCTGGAGAAAGCAACTCCTCAAAACCATGACTATCTATTTCATTAACTACAATATCTAAGAAAAAACCACAATGCATGTTCAACTCGAACAATCTTTGCACAAGTACAATCTATCTCACTCCTTCCCAAACTAGCTCAAGCCAACACTTAGCCAAATTTGTTGCCTATCAATCCCCTACTTCCTTGTGTAATCCCAAAGGGAGTTAGCCCATATTTAATTGGGAAAATTCCTCACCACAAGTTCGCCATCCATCATAAGCCTTCATCTCATTGCATGAACCATTTGTACAACTAAAAAAATTATAAAATTGAGTATACACTTTCCCTGAACTCTAATATCAATTGGGTCTTCCTATGAATTGACATACATGAGTTATTTATTAGTTAATTTTCTCCCCACTACTAGACCTCCTAATAGTTCCTCCAATAGCTGGAACTAGTTTAACTAACATTAGTTAGACATGATTAATTAATTACAACTCAAAAGAACTAAACCTTGACACATAAAAGCTAGGAATGAATCTACATGACTCTAGATAGACTTCCAACTCAAATTTTCCAAGCCAACTAAGTCAACTTAACTTAGTTAACTATTACAAGTTGCTATCAAAATAGAATTTAGATTTAATTTGTAATTTAATTCAAGGAAAAGTTAAATTACGATTTATTGTTGTTATTTTTAACACCCCCTCTCAACAAGAAAGGGATTATATGATAGCTAGATCCTACCTCTCTTAAAATCAAATTTGCATCTTAACAAGGCCTTTGTCAAAATATCTACGTCATCCTCCTATGTGGGAATGTACTCTAGAAACATGATTATCCTTTGCACACAATCTCAAAGATAGTGATACTGGATATCAATATGCATGGAATGATCATGGAAAGCTAGATTCTTAGAGGGTTTGAAACAACTCTCATTATCAGGGTAAATCTCTATTGGATCCATTTGCTAACCAAACAAACCAATAAGAATTTTCCTCATCGAGATACCTTCACAATTTTCTTGAATAACATTCGTGTACTATGCTTCTACTAAACTAAGTGCAATTGATCTTTGCTTCCCATTGTACCAAGAAACAATTGTTGAACCAATACTTAAGATCCCTCTTGAAGTGCTCTTCCTATCACATGGACTCCCTGCCCAATATTCATCTATGAAGCCTTGAAGCTTCACTCCCTCTATCCATTTATACTAAAAACGAAACTGAGTGGTGCCCCTAAGGTATCTCAACACATGTTTGGCTCCCTTCCAATACAGTTTGGTAGGATTAACCATAGCTTGAATAAGTTGGATAACTCCATAACACATGTTTGGTTGTGCTTTCACCAAATACACTAGTGAACCCACAAACTGTTTATAAATAGTAGCGTGTGCTACTTCAGCTAAACTAACATCATCCTTCCTCTACTAATGAGCTAGAGGAGAGTCCATGGGCTTAATGCTCTACATTTGGAACTTCTTATACTTTCCCTAAGAGACAAATAGTTCCTCATCTCCTTTCCATACTTCCATACCCAGAAAATAATGCATGAGCCCCAAGTCCAAGTCCTTCATTTCGAGCTTTCTTACAAGGTCCTCTTTTCAAGACTAGATAAATCATCGACATATAAAACAATAATAAAAAAATTAAGTTCAACCACAATATGGTAAAGGTTTGCAAGTATGACATTCTAAGTTTTGAAAATAATAATTTTGCATATTTTTCAAAAAAACACCATTGTTTACTTATTCGAAAGTAAAATTTTGATAAATAAAAATGATATATTTAGAAAACTAATTCATTTTCCAACATTTCATCTTTTTACATCATATTCAAATTCATTGTAAAAGTATTCCTCCATGTTAGTATATTGTTTTTTTCCATGCTTGCGTTGCTACTAACTCTTCATATTCAAAATCATTATGAAGTTGCTACTAACTCTTCATAGTCAAAATCATTATGAAATTACCTCCTGTTATCCCTCCAATTTAATTGATTGACCAAGCAAAATTGTTTACAAGAGATTAGACTAGCCTACATCTATCTAATTCTCAATCTATCCTGCACTAGGGATCAAATCCATCAAAATGCAAATATTTCCTAAATTATTATCCAAGTTATTAAATCTAAGAAATAATAATAATTTTAATTAATATAGATTTAACAATGTTTTTATATGTATGATAACAAAATTTCATACAAAAATAATAAATTAATATTTTCAAATATTATTACAACTTTGCAGTGGAAATATGTCTATAAAAATTTTAATATATCCATTGGATATGGTTTTTGCTTTTAAAAATTCATTTTACTAATATTTAATTAAAAGAAATATAAAAAACCTTGCAACACTTCAATTTTTATTTTTATTATTATTCTAATGGAGAGGTGACACTTACACATCTTCTTATACTGGGTTGTAGAATGTTACCATTCTCTAAAGCATATCTCTTCATAAAATAAATATTTCATAGTATTTGCTTTCCATGCATAAAAACAAATATACTTACTAAAAAACTCATTGTGTGTATACCACTATTATTCATATGATAAGGAAAAATAAAACATTTATTAACTTTGAGCTAAAATCTTATCATAAAAATATTAGAATAAGTGTATTCAATATACATACTATATTACTAGTATAAGTAAGTACAGAAAACATCTCATAACATATTAAAATGGTGATTCACAAAAACATATACAATAATAATATAGTCAACTAAATCACATCTTTAATTACTTAGCTAAACTTCAATATAAAAACATATATATAAACACTCTGATACATCATAAGCCTCCATTATATTTTTATTGTAAGATTACCTTAATGGGTTCTTCAAATTATATTCTCTTACAAACATGAAATTATCATAATTTATACTAAAAATAATCTAAATTCACATCACATAATTTTTTTTTTTTATTAAGTTAATTTTTAATATTCTTTTGATTTAATAGTTAATATTCTTTTGAGTATCATATAACAGATGCATCTTGATCTTAATCGTAGAAAAAATTACACATTTCCTTCAAATATGTATCTGAACTAAAAAAAACATAACCAAGTTCATAACAGTTAAATTAAATGGTAAACTTTTATAGAACAAAAAACGTATGCTACAGAGAAAAGAAAGAACTAATTCACTCGCTTTTAGAGAGAGACCTAAATTACTCTCGTATCAAAGAGGTAGCTATAACATTAGCATGAGTACAGGTATTTTATCAATTCCCACCTTATTTAAGGGCATATGGC
>APFE030413229.1:0-35727 GCA_000404065.3 Pinus taeda
GGGAGATTGTTGGGTTGTGTTATATTCTTTCCACGACTAACCTACGTAGTGAACCGGGGGGTTAGAGGGGGGCAGGTAGCCCCCCTCTACGGGGTTCGGGCAGTGCACCGAGAATTTTTTTTTTGGACCCTATATTAGGTTGGGCGAACCTACCTATGGGTTTCGGTCCATGGTTTTGGACGCGATGGTTTTCGGTCCATAGTATTGGATGCTTTGGCATGTATAAATATGTATTGTAACATTGAAAGGAATATAATGAAAAATCAAGCTGGTAGTCTCGGTCTTGAGATCCAGTGGAAATCTCTGTGTATATGTGTTTTATGTGTTATGCTCTCGCATTTTTATTTTTCCTGTGATTTAGAATTCGTATGCAGGTAATTTCTGTACGGGGTTAAAACCTACACACTCTTGTCAGAATTGATGAATAGCTAGACAGTCTAATCCTGGCTAAATCATGTTTGAATTTCACTTGTCTTAGACTAGAGAATAAAGGTCTGCACAAACAGTCTAAGCTTGGCAGGCAAGTAGTCAGGTAGAGAAGCAAAGGGTCTCAACAGCTTAATCTGAGCCCTGGAAGAAATAAGGATAGACTTAGATAGGAGGGCAGCTAAAAGAAAAGAGAAGAATCAGGGTTTGCTAGTTCAAGTGCGCCCAATGAAAATGAAGAGAAAATGTTAGGTATACTAGGTTGGGTAGGCAGTTTTGATGGTATAGAAGCATGGTTTGTGATCAATTTGCTCCTTTGGAACAAGTTGTCATCTCATAAAACATAAGGTACCATGGCAAGATGGCTACAAAACAAATGGAGCATGACTAATTCCCCTCCCCATTTTCCCAAGAAACGCTTACTAACATTCCCCCCAAGGGAAATGGGATCTTCTCATTACCTTTAGTCCACTTCATCCCATAGAAAACTAAGTGAAAATGTGTTTTCACCTAGGCAAAACAAGCCACATTTCTTGTGTAAAAAGTCTTTATCCAATTTTGCCAAAGTTTCCTAAACTTCACCACTTTTCATCCTTTCATTCCCCCCTTGCCTAACTTTTCACTCTATAAAACTTAGCCTAAACCATATAAACCCACCCCACATAATCATATTAACCTACTAACCTTATTATATAGCTCCTATGTATATTCCCCTCCCTTACTATGTATAAAAACACAAAATTCCCTAAAAAACCTAATACCCCAACCGTTGGCTAACTATAGCTATATTTTAAATTTTTTTAGGGAGTTATTGGTCCACCCGGGGCCAATAACAACCCTCCACGTGCCCATCAGGACTTGTTAGGCCTCTGGCTAAATAAAATAGCCGAAACACGCATTCCCCCCCAAAACCCACTTTTCCAAAGTCCAAAAATACACCAAAAACATTACAATCCGCAAAAAATTAAAGCGGGTACCCCGCTGCTAACCTACCGCCACCTCCATCACCCGCCAACTGTCCGATCGGCGCTGCCAGATCCAACGGTGGTCAACAATTTCAGAAGCCCCAACCTGCCGAATGATAGCGTCCGGGGGATGGGCGGCATTTCCGTCGTACCGAGGACGCATGTCAAGCGCCCGGTGTGTTCGGAGCCCCCTCCCCCGAAACCACTTCCCCCCAAAAGTGGTGTGGGGAATACCACTTACCGCCCGCCCCTTCCCTGCTGATGTCATACCCACGTCACCTAATGACATCATCCACCTTGCCACCTACCTCCCTGCTGATGTCACCCACCACGTCACCTGCCATGTCAGCATCCGTACCCCGCTTCACGACAAAATGACGTCATGCTGACGTCATCCGAAAAAAGCACCATGAACCCACCAAAGTCAAAATTTCGAGTAAAAAGGGTGAAAATGTTTTTTTTACCCATTTTCTATTTGTTTTTTGTATGCACCTGTGCGTGTGAATTTACATGCAAAATCTATTCTCGCCATTCAAGTCTGCCAACCAGCAGTTTCACTACACAACTTGACCCCTCGACCCACCTGGTCGCCTACAAGTCGACCATTCCACGGAGAAAATAGGTATTTACCAGCAATTTCCTCCCGACCCTATTTTCATTAGTTTCTCTGTAAAATTGGCCACAACATCCATAATTTGAAGGGAAAAACACTATGTTGCTGCCCAAAAATCCCACATAAGCCTCTGTCCTGCTGAATTCACCACAAAATCACACAGTGAGCTAAAATTGAGCTCGTTTGGCCCTGGAAACTCTCCAAGAAACCTCGAAAGTTTTCTTTTGCCCACAATTGAAACCCATTGTGCCAAAGAAGCCCATAGCTCCTATTTCTCTGGCTGACTTCAATCGACAAAGCTAAATTGAAGCCAACAAACCAGTTCCAACGGTGAAAATCCCGGAGAAATCCACAGAGCCATCGTTCTGCCCATTTTGCTTGCACAGAGTCAAAATTTCCAATTTTAAAGGCAACAGAGCTTAGCCATGGAAGGTCCAATGGCCTTGAACATCACTCCCCTTAATGCACCCCACAAAGAGTTGGAACATTTTCCCTTGGCTGACAGAGACTATCTAATCCAAGACCTAGTAGGCTACCAAAACCATTTGCAAGAAGTCTGGGAACTCAGAAATAGTTACTTAAATCAAGATGATGTCTATGGCATTTGGGAATAAAATCTCCCCAGATATTACCACCCCTCTGTGAATATATTCCCTGAAATCATTCACCTCTGTTGTGAGAACTATGAGCCAACAAACAGGGCATTTAAGGGTCCATCTGGGACTATCCTTTTTCATATTATTCCTAACTCTATAAATCAGATGCTGAACTTCAAACCAACCCACCTCCAGTTTCGTCTTACCATGAAGTACCTGTTGGATGAAGGTCCCAAACTCTCCAGCTCAGAGATAACCAGAATTGCCAAAGTGTTCATGAGAGCAGATCGCCAGCCTAAGGAGCCACCTCCTTTTCATTATGCCTCTTTCACTGAAATGGGTAGATTAGTTTTTGATATGATATCTTTTGTGTTGGGGTTCAAAACAAGTGAGCATATTGATGAAACCATACTAGTTATGATGTCTATCTTTACCCCAGGGCAGCCCCCTGCTGTCAAATACAACTATGCCTAGTTTATTGCCAACAAGATACATGATCAATTGTTGAGGCTAGATAGGGAGAATCCTCAAATATTCTTCCTATATATATCATCTATTATTATATTACCAGCCAGATATCTTCCAATTCCCCATTAGAAAATTGGACCATAAAGGGGAAAGGAGGTCTATGATTTATTGGACCCCAATCTTTCATGAAGTCTGCAGTTCTCCCTACTCTTATTGTGAGTTTATTGATTTATTTGCATACCCAGTCTCTTCTCTCCTGATGAGAACTCCTCCTCCCAAATTGACACATGATATGCAAAAAATACTACAGCTCTCCAAAAACTATAAAATAGGTGACTGGTACTTTTACCAGAATCACACTATTCTGAGGAAATATGGTTGTGAGCTATGCCCCTACAGGCTGCCCAGATATGTACCAATGAGACTGTTTGCCTTGGAATATTTCAGGAAATTCATCAATTCAGATCTGAGTCACTTCCATAGCACAAAGAAAAATGCTCGATTGAAACTTAGAGACCAGTTAGGCTCCTTTGTTATGAACAAGAAAGAGGGATGGAAGGATGTTGATGAAATATTGGGTCAAACATTCAGACTCAAGAGAATCTTTTGTTGGGTACCCTATGACCCATATGGCTTTATCAATGCAAGAAGGGTAAAATATAGGCTGGCACCCTATGAACACTGCAACATCCCTGACATAGAAAAGTATGCCAACCAAGATGAGTGGGTGGAGGGCACACTAGTTGAAGAGTTAACTGAGGAAGAGAAAATGCAACAAACCATGAAAATTTTGGAAAATAATCTGGACTTAGATTCTTTTGGGCAGGTGTCTTTCAAAAAGCCACAGCGAATCGGGGAGAGCTCATCAACTGCCACAACTGCACAACGGGTTGCCCAGGAAAGGACTACACCAACAACAGGGACAACAAAGGGCAAGGAGTTGGTAGTTGCAGAACAGGAAACAATGGAAGAACAACCTACTACCTCAAAAGAACACAGTCAAGGGCAAGCCCCTTCAATACAGACACAAGCACCAGAGGTACCAACACTACAGACTCCTCTTCCTGAGGAAAGAAGTAAGAAAATAGACCGAGAAGAGACCACACCTGCAAGTGGGTCAACAGAACAACAAGAGGCCAAGAGGCAAAGGGTAGATCCTCCTAAAGAGGACATTGTGGAAGACATCATTGAAAGCACAAGAGGAGAGAGGGCCATCAGCCAACAGACTTCTGCTAGCTCTCACAGACAAGAAGGAGGGAGGCAGCATGGAATGGAAGTCTCCTCCTCAAGGTCACAAGTCAAGAATCCATTAGACATCAAACAGTCATTCATGGAGATTAAGGCTCAAAATGAGTCATTAAGAATTCAGTTGTATGATCAATTTCTTAATATGACACCCTCCAAACAACATAGACTAATGTCAGTCTATGACATCAAGGAGGAGAAAATGATTTTAAGTCATTTCAAGCCCAAGGTTCAGCAGCCATAGTCTGCAGCTGACTACATAAGGACCAATCTAGAGGTCCTTGCCAAATACATACACCCAATGGACCAAATATAATTGCACAAACAAACGGGTGAAATGGTCTATGCTACATTTGTAGACAAGGCAATGCTAGCCCACCATTTAAAAGAGTCATTGAGTAATACATCTGCTCAATCGGATTTGGAGAAGATCTCTTCTCTAGCCAAAGACAACCAAATAAAGACTCTGGAAGAAATAATTTTTGAGTTGGGACATGATCCCAAGGATGCCAAGGGCATCAAAGCATTGATCAAAAAGAAGGAGGAAGATATTGCTGCCCTTAGAAAGCAATTGAAGCTGCCTATAACCATGCATCCACAAACAATAGAACTAGCACAAGAAAAAGCAGAAGAGGATGTCATGGATTTATTGATGAGTATGAATCAAAGGCTAATGTAGACAGAGCAAGAGTTGGAGAAAGCATTGCAAACTAAGCAGGGAGATTTGACCTCCCAGCCACCTGAAACAGCTCCAACAATTGTCTCTACTCCCCCCACAGACACAGCATAAAATCCTCCCACTGAGCCAACATCAACAACAGGTACAACAACTACAGATGCTACAACAGCAGTAACAACAAAGCCTAAGACCAGCATGATAATGGAAGAAATGATGAAGGCAGTGAAAGAGATAGAAGATCAAATGTCAGAGCTCAAAGAGGCAAAATAAAGACTATCCAAGCTAGAAGTGAGCTATGACAAATCAAAAATAACAGTGGCAAAGAAGACTAGAGAGGTGAAGGCCTTGGAGAATAAGGTGAAGTCATTGGAAAAGGATCTCACCTTGCATAAACCTCTGGCAGACATTAAAATGATTTTGTGGACCAAGATTGGCTAGTCCATTACTGACCAATGGCGATTAATTCAGACAATCTACGAACAAATTGAATTAATAGAAAGGGCACAAGAGAAAATTCAAAGGGCCAGGGCATCATTAGGAAATATGCCTAAGCA
The DNA here is from genome assembly GCA_000404065.3 of Pinus taeda. NCBI lineage: Eukaryota > Viridiplantae > Streptophyta > Pinopsida > Pinales > Pinaceae > Pinus > Pinus taeda. The sequence continues at coordinate 5,547 of APFE030413229.1, forward strand.
GGCCAATAGGCTCATCCATTTTTTGAATACCAATACTAAGGAACAATTAGCAGCTTTGGAGATCACTGACAGGACAGGCACCATTTTGACAATAAAGAAGGTGCCGACAATGAGAAATTTTATCCAGACTTTGGAAAGAAAGTGTTAAGAGATGCAAATGGATATTAATGCCTTCACAGGGAAATTCACAAACTTGCAGCAGAAGGGTCTCCACAGTTTAGTAACAAGCAATCAAAAACTGTTATCACATCAACAGTATGCTCATCGGGTGAACATGTATGTAAGAAATCAGATCACTGCATCATCCAGCAGCTCAGAAGACACAGGACCTCCTTTCGGACAGAGCTTGTATGACAAATTAGAAATTTTGTTTTTTATAGAACATGAAATAAATCATCTTTTTGAAGTCAAGCCTAAATTTTACAGGTATACTGATGCTGATGAAATACTTGTAAAAATACAAAGACATCAGTTGCTTATAGAATAGTGGTGGCAGAGTATGCTGGAAGTTTTGCCTAAGTAAATTTGGACCTTTTTGCCTATGTACATTTAGTCAAAGAGCAAGACACGTGGCAGATATGAAGGAAGCAGCTCAAGCGAGGATCAGGACACATTAAAGATGAATCAAGAGTAGGTGAATAGATCAGGACAGCAACGCAGGAAGGAAAATCAAGGACATAACTACCAGCCGAATTCCTGGGTGAAAAGTCTAAAATATCTTGTCAGTTATAGCAACCATCACAACCACAATAACTTCTACCTTTATTTCTGCATTTATTTCTCTGACAGAGTAGCTGAAGGAAGTTATTGCTTCTTATCTTATCCTCAAGATATTTTGTAAACTCTATTTTTGTATAAATACCCCCCAAGGAATGTATTCGGAGTTGGTGATTCTCCTATTGAATCGTGCTGTAACTCAGATATGTATTAATACAAAGGGCGTTGAAATGCATTGCCGCTGGGCCTTCTGAATGTGGATGTAATGATTCTGGACTCTGCTACAAAATTCCTGTGTCTTTCTTTGGCTCAATAAGTTATTCTAAACTGTGTTTTTGTGTTTTCTATGTTTGCAAATCTCATATATGTTTCATAATCTTAACAACAGGGAAAAAGAATAGCCCAGAACTTGTTTAAATACACTCTGTGTTCAATTCCTGCTGTTATTGATGTTTTCTCCACAATTAGCATAAATAGAAATTCTTAAATGCTTCTGTTTCTACTAATTCCTTCATTCTGGAAATTGTCAAGGAATTCTTCACTGCTCCTTGAAAATATTCAAGCATCTTCCCTCTGCCACCATGATAAAGGATTCTTGACTGCCCTTTATCCCCTGGCTTACATCCCATCAATCACTAGCTTTCAATATTGTTCCAAAACTAATTATCTTGCTCTGTAGTATTGCCCATCATCACACAAACACACTCAGCAGTCCATCTTCATAGACTCCATTGCCCAATGGAATAAACTCTTTCATACTTGCATCTTACCTCTGTTTGAAATCACCATCCAAACCCATTTAAAACAAACCTTTGCACATCATAACTAGCATAAAAACTTCAAATAAACAAAGTTAAATTATATAGAGAGAGCCCTCTCTGGATGCAGTTTGGCTAGAAATTGCATCTAAAAGATTGGTTAGTGGTTACCTCGACCGTATTCCCTTTTCTCACAAGTTTTGGGGAACAACCTGAGTGATAACAATGACCACCACCCTGAACCTTGTATCATCAGATCATTTTCACCTCCACAAAATCATTTTCTTCGTTTCGTATCGTAGATGTGGGATACATTAAGGCCCTCCTACGACGGGTCACTTCTTTTTGACATCAGCTCATTATCCAAGAAGTTGACTTAGGAACAACCCTTTCAATACTTTGAAGCGTGCATGCCTCAATGGCAAGTTTCTCACTTCCAATGACATGTTTACACGAATGGCCTTCGACCGGGCAATTTTGCATGGTGTTCGACATCGACTCATGTATTCGCACCACATGAATTGTACTACCATACCTTGAGGGTCATCATCATTATCAGTGATTCTTCTCCCTCCTTTTAATAGCTTACATTATTGGCTGGTAATCAGGCGATGTATTTCCATGTTTGACGTCAGAACATCCTTTCACATGGATCGACTTGTACTTCGGGCGAGGATTGAATGCGTTTGAAGACCTTGGATCTAGTTTCATCCATTTAGGCTGTGATATATTCAGCAAAATAAAGACATCAAATGTACATCATAGCTGCACAAATAATCATCCAAGCTAAGGGATGATGGCTCTACCAGAATCATCAGTCTTCCACACAGACGATTGTCTGTCCTATGTACATGAAAATGAATTTATAAATCTGAGCATGGGAATTCCCCCCTCAGCTAGATCGTGAAAATATTATTTAGATAATGTATTGTATTGTATCTTATTATAGGTCACCTTCCCGTTCCAAAAACCTTAGATCCTCATGATAAAGCATTTCACCCGACATCAGAACATTTACAACTTCATGCTTTAGGGGGCAATTGTTATAGACATATTTGTGCGCTGCAACCCCAATCTCATATGTCCATAAACCAAGGGCTTCTAAGTCCTTAAAAGTGTTGTTTCATACCCTAAAGGAACAAGGTCAGTTGATTACATCATCTCCCAAAAGTTCTCCCTAAAAAACTACTCAGAACTGGTCAAAACTGGACCATACAGACTGCTCAGTGCTAAGGGTACGATGCATCTCACCTACTACATGCAAGAAAGTGTGATGCATACTAAAAATCCCTTCTGTAGGTGAAATGATTGAGAGAAGACAAATGGAAGAGGCAGTTGGCTAGTGGAAACCCATAGAATCTTCTAGAAACTGCCCATTGACACTTGCCTCTCTGAAACTCGCCCAGGGATGAGTAAGAGATCATGAAATCTCCAAGTAGAAACCAAGAACTATCAGAGAAAAAATGACACTAATCAAAATCCAGAAGCTGACCTCAACCACATGCAAATATCTATATATGGAATCCCTCATCCTAGAGATCTAGAGGCTAGAATTTTGTATCTTGTAAGGAAGGTTGTTGGTTTCTCTATGGAACATCATAGTGTTGGGTGATTTAGCTTTTCATGAGGTGAAGAGGGCTTTCATGCTGGGAGGATGGCGCTGGGTCAGATCAATGGGTTGTAATCCTCTCTTCTACTACTTCTATCAATAAAGCTATTTGATTTTTCCTCCATATTCTTGTATATCTCTGGATCTTGTATTGATATATGCATTTGTATGGTTAATATATATCTGATCATATATTGTTTATGGTTATATATCTCTATGCTTTGATGGTATTATGTTTCTTTGACTGTATAGGTGTTATTTGAACTGGGACAAGTAAGGAAAGAGTGGCAAAGCTCTATCAAATGGGAGAGGAAACAAGTAAGGAGCCAAGCGAAAGATTGAGGTTGGTACTCTCTGCTTCTCTCTCATCTATTTCTCATAAAGGAAAACACAAGTGACTTTAGTCAGTTTGTTTCTAAGATAGCTACCTGTCTTAGTGGGACTAGCCAACTACCTCTGCCATTTGTCTACTCTCACTCATCACACCCTACAAAAGGGAATTTCAGTATGCATCAAACTTTCTGCTTGTAGTAGGTGAGATGCATCGCACCCTTAGCACTGAGCAGTCTGTATGGTCCAGTTTTGACCAGTTCTGAGTATTTTTTTAGGGATAACTTCTGGGAGATGATGTAATCAGCTGACCTTGTTCTTTTAGGGTATGAAACAACACTTTTAGGGTCTTAGAAGCCCTTGTTTATGGACATATGATATTGGGGTTGCAGTGCCCAAATATTTCTATAATTGGGGCATCAGGTGAAAAATCCATATGTCTAGGCCAACAGGCTCAACAACCTTTTAACCCTTATGTTGCTTATCAACAACCTCTAGCTGGACAGTTTCAAGGCTTTGAGGGTGAGAATCCTCCCTATGGGAAAAGTAACCTACAATGGGGGAAAAATCAAATGCCTTATGGACAAAATCCTCCATTATGGGGACAAAATCCTTACCAACAGGGATAGGCCCCGCCACTTGGGCCCCCTTATTGACCTCAAGTACATTTCAATACCCAATTTTCATTCTTGGCTACTGTTTGGTCAATTTAGTGTGTTCTAAATTGCTATATGAATTTTCAATCTGGGAGTCGTAAACTGTTGAAGTGAAGTGCACTATCTATGCAAGATAATCATTTTCTTATTTCTTTGTCGTTTTTAGTTTTTTTTGGTTTGTTTTTGGATTTATCTTCTTGTTGATTTCCTAATGTGAAATGGTGTGTGTGAGATGCTGATTCTATTAATCAAGTATGGACAATTGTATTCAATGAATAATTTCCAAACTTCAAAGTGATCCAAAGGTGTTCAAAGTTTACAATGATGAAATCAAGATGTGCCTAGATTCTAATTAACAAAACAGTGAACTATGACTATGGAACCCAGTATCCTTGCTGCTGTTATAAAGAAGAGAAAAGACTGAACTCAAAGCAATTTAAAGATTGAAAGCAAAGTAAACTAATCATATCACATCAACTCATTTTTGGCCCCTCACCATTTGACTCGCTCTGGCTATAGGAAGTAGTCATACACAAATTGAATGATCTGATATCTAAGTTCCATGAAATAAAACTAAGATTAAGCTACACATTCACTCTACAATCCCTCATCATTTGGTAACTGAAGAATGATATGAATAGTCTAATCACTAACTTGCAGCAAAGTAAATGAATCAAAGCAAAACTAAGAAATAACCAATGCTGGAAATAAAATCAATAAAACAAATCAGCAGTAGGACAAGATATTCCCATCATGTCATTAGTCATCAAAACTTATATGTACTTCTCGGGCTTCCTATCAGAACCTGAAATGCAAACACTGATCAGTTTTCAATCAAATAAAAGCATAAAAGAACTTATGAATAGGGAAATGACATCAACCATGAGAAAGTTAATATATACAACAAGTATCTATGGTATCAAAAGCGTAAAATGTATAAAAACATAAAAATATACATCAGCTACAAGACCTTGGTGTACAGGGGCCCTCTGCACCCTCGGTCATTCAGAACCAATCACGAATTTGAACAAGAAATCAGTGTATTCTCATAAATTGCAAAACAATTATGAAATAGAGACTAAGTCTCGGCGCAAAGGCTCTTACAACAGTTAAGTTTTACACAGCAACTAACTAGCTATATGCATATGGAGATGTGTTATTTACAGCAGAAAAATACATAACAAACTAACACGGCCTGCGCTGGTAGCCAAGCACGTAAAAGACAAAGTTTGGACTTATAGCATTATGGTGGCCATGGACAGTAAATCCAAGAGATGGTTTGTTGGATTCGGTCGATGAGTAGTCCCTAGGTGTTAATACACCTCCTAAAACTCAGGACCTTGCCACGCAAACCTCCTCGTGCTGAAAACAAAGCCGTGCCACTGCTTAACTCCTTGTGTTGACCATCGTTTGACTGGCCTTGACAGCAGGCTTCTATGGATGATTTGGCTGAACCAAGGGGACACGCTCCATGTCCACGTCCTTTATGGCTTGCCCATGTGGCTAAATTCTTCAATGGACACCTGTAGCATACAGTTTAACAAAAAGGCTGCGGAAACTGATTTTGGCTGCGTAAAGTGGCAGATTCCGCAGCTGGTTGAACAAAAATCTAAACCAAATAGCAGTCACAAAACATAGTTAGGAAACCATTTATATACTCATTTTAAACTATTATGCAGTGATTTGATAGCTTAGAGGTTCAACTGGAGAAAAAGGCTAAAAAGGGATGTAGGGAAGGTGTAAGTTTGGGACTCAACAGCTACACTGGAACTACTATATGTGTCTACACTCATGAATGACCTGATTCTTCATTCGCCATATTGGCCTCCAGTTCTGTCCAATATTCTAAGCGATTTTTCGAAGTTTGAAGGAAAATCGAAAGAGGATCTGCAAGCCCACGTGATGACATATCACCTCTTGGTGCTCCTCAAATTCCTTCTTTAATGATTCCATTTGTCTTCGACTTTTCCAATGAACTCTTACAGGTGCTACAGCCAAGTGGTGTATTGATTTGCCTCGAAATTCCTGTCATGACTTTAACACTCTCTCCATGGCCTTTCTCACACATTTCTAGCTATAAATTCACTTTGAAACTGGAACCCATCTTTTAACATCACTCAAGCAATACATTGCGACTCACATCTCTGATCACATCCATGAATGGAGACGTAGGCATTGTCTGCTTAAGTTTGAGATTGTTGATCAGTTTCTGACCGAGTGGTTCACCAATTCATTTGTCAACAAAATTGTTGAGGACATTGTTATGGGTGGATGCATCACCAAGGAACAAGCTATTGTGCATGCCCAGTATCTAGACCTTGTCTATTCACAATCTGGCATATTATATGATGTGTTGCCTGATTCTCCCAAACCATCATCTAATCTGATGACATATAAGTCTTTGGCTACCCCTCCTGTTGATGGAGTAATTGGTTCAATGACTCAGACCCCTACACAATCTTCTTCCAAACAGAAGTTAGTCTCCAACACTGCTCATAATGATTCCTCTCACAATTCATCTGCCCTTGGTAAAACCTTGGAGGTTCATGTTGTCTAGTCTACCGCAGCGGATAAATCCTCCAAAGGTAAGAAGAAAGGAAAAGGTAAGGGTAAATTCGATGCCCCAAAACATGGTCCTCCTAAGTCATTTGTTGGTGATGCTTGCCAACGAAAGCCCAAATATCCATGCCTCATCTATGAGGAGGATCATTATACTAAGGATTGTCCTAGACATCTGAAGTTAGTCGTTTTCTCAAAGGGACCCAAGTTGTCCTAAAAGAGCCTTTTCCATACCAATAGACCCAAATGATATATCAACCTCAGTCATCCGCTTCCTTTGGTTCATAAGTGTTCATGATGAGTACCCGGATTAACATGGCTATCAGGTCAAAATATTATCAAACTCCTACCCCATCAGCAAGGAAAGAGAAAGAAGGTACCCCTTCTTCTTTTGCCCCATCCAGTTTTGGTCCTCTCCATATAGAGCGACCTAATCCTGATTCCACCATTTGACCACCTTCTCAAGGTGTGCTACAAAAGTCCTCATACAATTCCAATGTGAGAGTCGCTCAACATTATAACATTGTTGAAGATTTGGCTCAAGCACCATCATCTATGTCTACCCTCGAGGTCCGTCAAAGTTTTCCTTCTCAGCATAAATCGTTATTGTCGGCTATTGAGGGTATTGATCCAGCTGACTCTAGTCTCATCTATTTTGACTTGGAAAACCATGTTCCATGTTTACCTCATCGGATTTCCTTTCTCATTTAGGTGATCATAAATGAGAAAACCATTCATTGGACCATCATCAATGAAGTTGCTTCTACCTGCATCATGTATGTTGCTTGTTGGAAGGCAATTAGTTCTCCTACTCTAAACCAGTCCCTAACACTTCAGAAGCTTTTGACAGACATGATTCATGACCATTTAGTGTCCTTCCCAACCTTGCCATTACTTTGGAGGGAAATATAGTACACATCGAAGTAGAGATCATTGACGCTAATCTTAACTACAATCTTCTACTTTGACGGAGTTGGACCAATGCCATGCATGTTGTGGCCTCCTCCCATTTCTGTGTGATTCATTTTCCCCATCAAGGGAATATAGTCATAGTCAACCAACAATCCTTCTTTGCCTCTTCCTCCTCGGATGGCAATGTTGCATATGTCAAGCACACTGGTGCCCCTTATGAGAGTGTAGGGGCAGGACTCTTTAAAGATCTTGCCTTGATGGGCATTGTTTTTCTCCCATCTCCTCATGTTGCCTCCATCAACATCATTTTGGTCAAGTTTGATCCTCAGGTCACTCCTTCACTGGATCTTGTTGATACATGGGGCAAGGTTATGCTGTTAAGTCCCGCCAAAATTGATTACGTGGAAATTTTTTTGGCCTCGCCTTTAGTATCCTCTGATCATCCTATTTTGATAACATCTCTTGATGCGTATTCTCAATCCCCATGGCTTGGTTCTTTGGAATCTATTGATCCCTTAGCTGAGAATTTTCTTTCTGACAAGAGTATCATGGAAGTAATGACTCTGGAGGAAGTACCTTGGAATGACACTCATCATCGTTCTTCGTTCTTGCCTCGCCCGACAGTCATGTCTACTTGTCTCTAGGAGTTCTCTTCTCAATTCCCGTCCCTACGACTTTAGATGCCAATCATGACTCATGAAGTTTGGTTAGAAGGGAACAAGGGTAAAATTACCCAAATGATGCCAATTGATATTGCTGACAAACCTGGTGTCGTTGAAAATGTCCATCTCGGGGTAACTTGTTCTCGAGAAGAGATAAAGCTCTATACTCATCTATTCCAAGAGTTCCAGGATGTTTTTGCATGGTCATATCAAGAAATTCCTGACTTTGACTCAAGTATAGTTGTGCAAGAGATTCCAACTTATCCTCATGTAAAGCCTGTTCAGCAACGACTTCATCCAGTGCGCCGTAGCAAAGCGACCACCATTAAGGGTGAAGTTGAAAAACTTCTTCAAGCTAGATTTATTTATGCAATCCCTCTTATAGATTGGGTGTCGAATATTGTATCGGTGACAAAGAAACAAGGCACTATTCACATTTGCGTTGATTACCGTGATCTCAATTATGCCTATCCTTAGGATAATTACTGCACTCCCTTCATTTCCCAGATCATTGATGAATGTGCTAGGAGTGAATTATTTTCCTTTATGGACATTTTTTCTGGTTACAACCAGATAAACATTGCGTCGGCTGATCAAGATAAGACAACCTTTATCTGTCTGTGGGGGACCTTTGCATATAAAAAGCTCCCTTTTGGCCTAAAGAATGTTGGGGCCACATTTTAGAGAGCGATGTCTTCTGTGTTGCACAACATTCAAAATATCCTTCAACCTTACTTATATGATCTCTCTGCTCATTCTCATAAATGCCATGATCACCTTGACCATCTCTGACAAATGTTTCTTCGTTGTAGACACTACAACATTCATTTTAATCTACATAAATGTGTTTTCTGCGTCAAATATGGACAACTCCTCAACTTTATCATTTCAAAAGAAGGCATTCACCTTGATCCTCTTAAAGTCTAAGTCATAGTTAATTTACCCCCTCCATCTTCATTACATCAGTTGCAGAGTCTGCAAGGAAAAGAAAATTCCTCCATCGTTTCATACCAAAGTACGCTAAGCTAGCTTCAGGGTTCACCTGGTTTCTCAAGCAAGGAACCCCTTTTTTTAGGGATGAGGTTGCCCAAAAGTCTTTCCATGACCTAAAAAATGTCCTCATAAATTCTCCTTTGTTGCATCCCCCGAACTATCATTGTGATTACTTCCTTTATCTATCTGTAGCCTCTAGTACCATCACTATGGTGCTGGTACAAGACAATGATGAAGGCAATGAACGTGTTATTTATTACCTCACTCGCAACCTCCTCGACACCGAAACACATTATGCTCATGTCGAGAAGTTGGCTTTGGTTGTCGTACATGCTATGCAGCGCTTTCAACATTACATTCTACTCTACACTACCACTATGATTTCGGAATGTAATCCCATGACCTACATCCTGACACATTAGTTGTTGGGGGGGAAATATTCGAAGTGGATTGTTATCCTCCAAGAATTTGATTTGGTATTCACTACTTCCAAATCTAATAAATCACTTGTCTTCGCTGATTTGATTTTCTCCCTTCCCTCCACCTCTCTCCCTACTGGTGCCGACGAGCAGCTCCTGGTCGAGACTCTTCTCTTAATTAGCACTCCCGACCCTTGGTACGGTGATATCATCATATATCTCCAAACATCCACTTTTCAGTCTGTGTTGACCAAGGATGATCATCGATGCATTCGGCATCAATTTCAACCTTACCATATCATTGGAGATACTTTATACCACATCAGTGTCGATTCAATTCTTCATTGTTGTCTCACTCTTGAGGAAGCTGAGAGAGTCTTAAATGACTGCCATTCTTACGCATGTGGCGGTCACCTATTTGGATATGCTACCACTCAAAAAATCCTTCGTGCTGGTTATTTCTATCCCTCTATCTTCAAGGATTGTATCGTTGCTATTTGCAAGTGCCATGAGTGCCAAATTTATGAGCGTAAGATGCACGCCCCACCTGCTCACCTACACCCCCATTATTTCCATTGGTCCTTTTGCCAAATAAGGCATCAACTATATGAACTGTAACCCTCATTCGACCGAGGGGCATGGGTAGATTATCGTTGTGGATTTTTTCACCAAATGGGCCAAAGAGATGCCTACATACTCTGCAGACAGTAAAACACCGACTCAATTTCTATTCAATCATGTTATTTCCAAGTTTGGAGTGCCTCAGGCTATTGTCACCAACCATGGCTCCCATTTTTTATATTACATGATGGCTGAGCTGAATTATACGTTGGGTCTACGCCATGATAGCTCAACCCCATACTACCCTCAGGCCAACAACCAATTTGAAGCTGTGAACAAAGTCTTGGTTATGATGCTTTAGTGCACCATTGGGATGCACAAGCCAAATTGGCATCTCATTCTCTTTTCAGGTCTGTGGGCTTATTGAACCTTGACCAAGGATGCAATTGGATTCACATTGTTCTAGCTAGTCTAAGGTCTGGAAGAAAGTTTACCAATTGAGTGAAAAATTTGATCCCTCAAGCTAGCTGTCAAACTTCTCTCTCAGACCTCACCTTAGGAAGAGTGCCTCTTGTACCTAGAATGACTGGATTAGACTTGTTGTCTTGCTACTTTGGTCATCAAAGAATAGAAAAAGTGAGTCAAGTCCCATTTTGATTAGTTTGTCTCTCCTTGATCTTTTTCTGAGGGCGATTTGGTTCTTCTATATGATCGGACTAATGATAAGTTGGGAGTAGGCAAGTTCAAACCCATGTGGCATGGGCCCTACATTTTTAAATGTGTGTTACAGAAAGGGGCCTATGAGCTTATTGAATATGAGGGAAATCCCTTAGACAAGCCCTCGAATGGTATTTATCTCAAAAAGTACTATGATTAGTTCATCTTGCATGGTTACTTCTGTACAATAGTGTTTTATCCAATATTGTACAGTGTGGTCTGGTGTGTTTTCTTGCAAGCAACTTTCCTTCTTATTATGTTTCTGCCTACTTTATAGATCTCAATGTCTCCTCAAAGTGGTTTCGCTAATGGTGCTTTCCATAGTACCCATAATTTATCATCTGTGGCATGGGCCATTTATGACCCCCATGGTGAGTTGATTGATCTTCAAGGTATTTGTCTAGTTCGAACAACTAATAATAGCATTGAGTATAGCGCAGTTATCGAATGTTGTTAGAAGCTATCGCTCTTGGCATCCAGGAATTGGTTGTCAACCTTGATTCACATCTTGTCATCCTTCAACTCAAAGGGAAATATTCCATTAGAATCACTCAGATATTAATAATATATCTACGTATTCATATTATGTGTTAGATAGACATTTGCGAAACATTTAAAATGCAAAATACAAAAAAAATTGTACCATAGTAAGCAAGGAAATATAGAATAAATATATGTCGGTAATGTTTTTCATACATCAAAACCCCAAAAAATAATATGTGTGTTCAAAATACATCAGTGGCTCGCAGGCCTCAAAAATTTGGAATGCTAGACCTATGCACTAAATAACATGATGCTCATCATAGCATGTAACTACTTCGATAATGCGCGTCAGTAGTCGGTGGATTCGAACTGATACCCCCACCATATGCCTATGATATTGGCATGGGACATCACCCATCTAGGCATACTATGGGATGCCATGGGTCAATCCCTCAATATTACATGCGATCTCCTCATTTTCTCTTCCCTCCTGATAATGAGAGACCTCAAACTGCCGAGCAACGCGCCTGGAAATTGGGGACATCCCGGCAGGGCATTCTGGTCCAACATCTTCATTCATAAAATCAAAATGTCATGAACACATATATCTCCAAAACAATAAAAAACATCAAAAATTAAAATTTTTTGTTTTTTACCTCCATCTTCATAATCCTCCCCCTCTAGGAGCGACATATCTGAATCACTACAGAAGTCGGTACCACTGTAAGGCCAATCCTCCACTATAATCAGTTATCGTCATATCCACAAGAAGAGGGCGAGCTCATAGGACATCTATTAGATCCCAATAATCCTGGGCATCAACGCATTCCAATGGACCATCCATGGGTCTCGTGGGAACAACAGTTCAACCTCAGCCAACTCATAGTGGAATAGTGGGACCCACTCAAGGAAGAAGGTCACTAGAACATATCCATAGAAAAATTGTTTCAAGTTTATCACCTTAGATTTTGATAGCTGGCACTTCATGTTGACCTTCATAACTTCCACCCAATTGAATATAGTGGGCGTCATACAGTGGATAGCATACTGAAATTTTGACTTGTTGGTCTCATGCTATGCTTGGGCCCCAATCACTCTGTTGATGGTCAATAGTAACACTCTCAGCACAAGATCCTGAATAGTCATAACCTTGATCTTGCTACTTTTTGATTTGAGTGCTTTTGGGCAAAGTTCTGCAATTAGAATGGTCAAACATGCCCTAATCGACCTTGACCCATATAGATTGACGAGCTCCCCCCTTCGACACAGTCCTGTGATGAAATAAATGTCTGAAGTTTCTAACTCCAGCTCTTGGTCATGGATCATGAAAACTTCCCGATTCACGTCCCAGAGACTGATTAGATACTGTGGAAATTTGGGTTGAGCCCTTAAACCTATGTAAGGAAGAATTTGAGCCCATAGTTCCTCAAAGCATCGAAGTAATTTGGGTCAGCTATTGCTTGAGTGTCAATATCCTCATGTTCGTGTTCCTTCCAATCCACCATTTTTCACAATATTTTCCCTACAAAAGCCATATAATCAAGTCAATAAACATATTTGGCTAGAGAAATTTGGATTCAAACAGATAAATTGGGAAAAAACATGAAAAAAAATCATGGCACCGACAAGATTGTTTTAAAAATAGTAGCGCCAATGGTGCACTTGGTAGTCTTCATAGCCCCCGATTAGTGCGAATTCGTGCCTAGAAATTGCGTCGACCAAGGGCGAATTTTTTTTTACAAAACCTCCTCATGAAATCCAAAAAATGGTTAAAAACAGGTGAAATAAGTATGAAATTTGAGATTAAGGTCTTGGCTCTTATCTATAACTAACAGCTTGGCGAATGGCCTCCAAGATCTCCCACAATCTGCTCTAGAAAAATTAGGGCACAAGTGGGTAAAAAGCTCTTCACATAAAGGTAAAATGGTAAATGGTAGAAAATAATTACTTTTTCCTCATTTTATCCTTTTTTCATGATATATTAGGGTTTTTAAAGTATTTTTGACCTATTTCTCCTCAAAAGTTGGATAATGCATTTACCTTTTTGTGCAGCGATAGGTGACAAACTATCAGTGATGGTAGTGGAGTCACATTTCAGCTCTTTTCTCGACTTGTAAAACTCAAATGGAAAGATCGTCAAGTATTTTTCCATTTTTGTCTCGTAAAAGAGAATAAAAATGGGGGATCAACTTTCAAGCTCTTTTCTGACTCTTCAAACATGAAAAGATTGTCGATCTCTTGTCATTTTGAACTCGTTAAAGACTGTGAAACATCATTCACCCAGTATACGTTTACCCCTTTTTTCAGGCTGGGGTGTACTATTTACAAAAAAGGTACTCCTTGACTGAAATGGTCAAGTAGTTCTCTCAAGCATCATTTTCTACCTTTTTGGGCTCAAGAGACACAAATGTACAAAATGGGACCATGTGGTTTTTTTTTTTTTTTTTTTTTTTTTTTTTTTCGTGGCTTTTTCAAACTCTCTAAACATGAAAAAGATACTGAGTTACACCTTTTTCGAACTCGTTAAAAGATAACGAATTTTTCAAAGGATGGTTTGAACTAGTAACTAACACAACCTTTTTCTTCAAAGAAGTCTTACTGGAAGTATCAGACATTGATCCAATGATACCATCAACAGATGGTGCATCTGTAGACTTTGAAGTTGCTGAATTGGGATCTGAAGATCATTTTGGAGCATCAAGAAACATCTCGTATAACATGTCTGATTATGAATAGAGTAAGTCTAGATATTGGGCATGAGAAATACCTTGGTCCTTGGTAACACAACCACCCATTGCTATATCCTTATCAATTTTTTTCACGAATGATTTTGTGAACCATTCAATCAAAAACTCGTCATGAATCTCAAATTTAATGAGGCATCACCTACATCTCCATTCATGGATATGATCAGAAATGTGTGTCACAATATCTTGTTTGAGAGATGTCAGCAAATGAGTGTCAGTTTCATAATGAACTAGTAGCTAGAAGTGGGTGAGGAAAGCCATAGCTAAAGAGTTAAAGTCAACATAGGTACACTGAGGTAACTCGACATACCATTTTGCAATAGTACCCGTTAAGGTTCGCTGAAAGAGGTTAAGACAGATAGAATCGTCAACATAAGAATTTGAAGAGCACCATAAGTGATATGTAATCACATGGGATTGTGGGTCCTCTTTAGGCCTTTCTTCGAATTTAAGGAAATCACTTCAAATTTTAGTTGGAACCAGAGGCTAGTAAGGAAAATGAAGAATAGGATCATTTGTGAGCCTCGAGACATCAGGCAGCTCCAACGTAGCCAAAAATGGAAATTGCAGACTAAATGGCAAGTAGGGCCTTTATGGAGGCCCAAACTATAGGTTCCAACCTTGCTAGTAAGGATTCTTCCCCCGTAGCAAAGTATGTTGACCATGGGGAACTTGATTTTTCCCCTACTGAAAGGTACCTTGACCATACTGAGGATTTGGTCTAGGGTAGGTTTGATATTGACCTGCCATAAGATGTTGATAAGAATTATATGCGGCATATGGGTTGTAAGGCTATTGGACCTGTTGACCCTGGACCTGAAGAGATTGGCCCTGCTACTATAGGGGTTGAACTTGTGTTTGTAAGGGCTAACCTTGTTGATACGCATATTGAGCTTACTGCTGCATAGGTTGACCTTGCTACTACAAAGGTTGGCCTTACAAGTACAAAGGTTGGGTAGGTTGTTGAACAAACTGAGTCTGTTGCTGCAAAGGTTTCTGAGACTACTACAAAGGTTGCCCCTATTGTTGTAATGGCTTCCCTTGCTCCTACAAGGTTTCCCTTTTTGTTACAAGGGTTTCTGGACAGTTCCTTGGGATATACCCTATGGGTATTGGAAATTTCCAAATTGAATCTATCCATATCCATGAGGAATAGTGGATTGACCAGGTTGGACATAAGCTCTTGCTTTTGGAATGTAAGGTGGATTGACCAAGGATTGTGAACCATAAGGTACACAAGCCTGTTGGAGTGGAATCTGAGCTACATAAGGCTATTGATACTGGTTGTTACCCGACCCGGATGGACCAACAGGGTTAGGAATACCATCCGAATAAGGTTGGTTGACTCCAACCATGTGAGTTTGTAATCCACTCACATTGTTTTCACCTGACACAAGAGGAATGTTCAGATTTACCCCCTAGGTGGTGGCACATTCTGTCCACTTGGCGGTGGGGTGGAAGAACTCACAGAAACCTAACCTAAAATAGTCAGTTGTACTGGAATAGATGTTGAAACTATGATATAGGTTGTGATGGGATCGTAGGTTGAACAAGCACTAATGTAATAACAATTTGTATATAGTTTTGAGAGGTCATGTTTGGAATGAATGAACCAGAAGTAGGCATGGAATTTGAAGACCAAACGGGATCTTAATACAAAGACAAAGCACTAGGAGTTCCTGAACTAACTGGGTTAGGGTTGTATAACCAAGTGGAAACAGAGGCCCACTGGTTTCAGGAAGTGTGAGAGATGGGACTCTTCCTGTAAAAGGAAATCCTTCTGGAGGAAATTCATACCCTTGTTCATAATCAACATGAGAAGTATGAGTAGCGAAAACTTCTGAATGACCCGAAGAAGAGTTGGTATCTCACCTTCTAAATCTATGGGTGGAAACAATTGGGGAGGAGGAATCTGAGATGTAAGAGGAAATAACTCTAGAGGAACACTAGGCCGATCGTAAGAATTGTAAGGACGCTGAGGAGATATCACAATAGGATCAAATAATAGATTTAGCGGATATAAAAAAAACCTCTATCGACTCTCAAGGGATCCCAGATTAAATTCTTGAGGTGACAAGGAATCTGAAGGTGGTGGATGAGAAGGAAGGAGTTGAATGCTTGTGACAATCCCAAGTTCAAAACTTTGAGCTTCAAGTGATTAAGAAAGTTCTGGATGAACTCCTTGTGAAGCCCTTCAGTACTAGACAACAAAGGGGAACTTTGGGGTGAACTCAATGGTTTAGCCATGATGACCTTCTCTCAAGAGAAGAAAAGGAAAGGAGATTCATTGAGGGTTGATTAAAAATAAAATTTACAATGATTTACTGAATATTGGGCCAAGAAGTAACTACATGGGTTCGACATGTTTTGGGCACTTCGAGGTATGTCACAGAGAGTGCAGGAGGTGTGACAAAATACTTTGTAACAAGAACACCTTTTTCCTCTGGTGGTTCATTATCTTCATATGGAACATATTTTTACCCTAGTGACAATTGATCGGCTTGATACAACACATGTTGTTCCTCTAGTGGTTAATCATCTCGATTGGGCATGTCATGATCATCATATGGTTGATCAACTTAATAGAACACATCTTGTTCCTCACATGATTGATCAATTTCCATCCCTACATATTGGAATACAAAATACACTTGTAATTAAAGCGAATCACCACCGTAAGACAAGTGAATAGTAGACCCACAAATGTTTATTTAAGAAATCACCATAGGCTAAAGGTCAAGACATGATTGGCTGGGTATTCCCCCTATAAGAAAATTTTGCGTACACTCTAATTTTGGAGCCTACTATGGATCTTGCAATCATTCGTTCCATAGTCACTTCTTGGTAAGCTGATGCTTTTGAGACCCTTCTTGGATTGGAAGTGTCGAAATCACTTGCTCACACATGCTTAGTCCGTAACAAGTGCATGAGCACATTATTTTATGCAAGCTTGGAAAGACATATCATGTTCCATCAAGCCTATGCATGTGCAATTTTCAAGCCATGTCTCCAATTAGTGTGCAATGACAATGAAAATTTCTCACATTATAGCTCCATTTGTACTTCCATTTCGGTGAGTTTTGCAAAATATCGCTCATGTGCACCTTTTTTTTTCATGAGTGTCATTTTCATGTTTTTGGTTTTTTTTCTTGCTTTCACTTTAGTTAGTGTTGTTTTCATGATTCTTTTCCATGGCATGTGTTACTTTCACTATCGTTCACATATCACAAGTTTCATTCACACTTTAGAAATTGTCATTTTTTTGCATGTTAGTTGTCGTAAAATGCATGTATGCTTGTTCTAGTAGTTTCAAGGGGTTATCTTTGTGTGAATGAGTTTTTCTAACCATTGAAAATAAGTCGCACTCATTCCGAAATTTTTAATCATTGTCACACAAGTTTTGTCACAGTCATTGCAAAGCGTACCTTTAGTGTCACACTTGTCGTAAAGTCATTGCAAAGTTGTCACATTGGGGGAAATATTTTTTTAATGTAATTCAGATGATCTATGTTTTTTGGTCATTAAATTTTTTCAATTGTGTGATCACAGTAAATTCATATCATTGTTCATGACAGTCTCTTCAGTCCCACATCTAGAAAAATTTCAAAAAATTCCAAGCAACCTAGCCTCATCTAGTCGTCTTCAACTGCGCATTGCACAGTCTCAACCCTCAAGAAGTGACCTTGTCTCTTGGAACCATGTAATGTGCAGTATTTTCCTCCCAAAACTGTGCATTTCTCAACTTCAGTGCTCAAACCTTGACCTTGGCTCCTAGAATTATGCAACTCCTACTCCGATCCTAGCCTTAATTACGCATTTCATAGTCTCTAGCCTCAATCGCATCCTTGAGCTCATAAAATATACAACTGCATAATGGCCCAACCTCCCTTGTCTCCCAGAACTACATAATGTGCTCACTGTTACACAACATTTTGTCACTGTCCCTGTACTCCCCATCCATGATCCTGGAGGACCTCTATAGTGAACCTGACATGATTTCCCATCATGAAGAAACTACCAGTATGTCCCTCTTCATGAGCAGAATGATTCCCCTTCACATCATTTCCCAAGAATCTTCCTTTTAGCCCAGTTTACAAGTCTGACGCTCCTGAACAGTTTTTTCCTCTCACTAATTTACAGAGATTAAAACTAGCCCTAGCATCATATGGAATGACTAAGCCCTCTTCCAATCACATTGATCCTCTTTTGGCAAGTTTTTTAAATATGGAGTCGAAGCTTCCAGATCTAGAAGCTTCCAGATCTAGAAGCTTCATAACAAAAGTCTAGTAGATGGTTGGGCTGGATGGAGCTGGGGAAGTCAGTTTGGGCTCTTTTCCCCTATTAGGATGGAACAAAATCAAGAGATAAGACCTTCTCCCATGATGAGAGGAACCATCTCCCATCCATCTAAGCTATATAGACCTCTCTTTTCCTGAGCTAAACGAGTTTTGGAGTGAGTTTGAATGATCAACGAGACATTTATAGCTTCTATCTTTCTAGTGTATGTTTGAGGGAGAATAGTGTGTTTTAGTTTGGTTTGAAACTAGAGGGAAGAGGCCTTAAAACTTCAATTTTTAGGGCTATCCATGAAGTGCTAGAAGAAGTCTGGGAACCTGAATACGACAGAGGACACCAGCAATGTCAAGGCATCGGTTGTAACCTCTTTCTGATTTATATGAATGCAACTATTGATTGATTTCCTACATGAAGTGTCATTTTACATATTTATGGCTTAATGTTCCTTAACCTATTAAGTAGGCTGAATATAATATTGTATGCTATCACATTTTTTTTGTTTGCTTGTTTCAGGTATTCGAAGGAAGGAAACGGAAGATATCTGGAGTGAGGAAGCAGGATCATCACCAAGCGGAATATCGTTCTAGGAGGCAGGCCCTCTTAATTGATTCTAGCTTAAGGATAATTTCCATAGATTGTTTGTTTGTGGCTATACTTGCTCTTTTGGGCTAGAGGAATTGTTTGTGTATACACTGAGAATTTACCTGCACCACACTCACCCTGTGCTCATCCCCTCAACATGTCATATGAATCTCCATAATTTCATAGTTTTCTCCTTCAACCTAGCTTGAGTTGCGCACTGTGCAATCTCAAGGATCAACGCTCCTCTTGGCTACTTGAACTACACAAATGTGCAACCACTTAGCCCTTTTCCCAACCTTCCATCTGGTTCTAGCTCAGTCAATGAATCAATATGCACAATATTAGACTAGGGTGTTTTTGGACTAATGTCATCTTGTCATGAGTGAATTGCATAAATGGGTACCTTATCATGATATGAAAATTTGATGAACAGGGAGGTGGAGAAGGAGGACATGCCAGAAGAAACATATGGAGTTGAAGAGATAAGATGATCATCAGGCAAGAAGACGAAGTAACACCCGACTATAACATATGATTAAGATCAAGATCACATGGAAGACTCCTAATCTTCAAGTCATAAGGAAGAGGAAGAGGAAGAACATGTACCATATTTTCAAGAAGACACAGAGAAAGAAGCAGCAATAATGATAGCTTGGCACTCTCATGTCATCATGCATGCCATGTCATCAATGGCATGTCATGTCCCGTCATAAGTCATCATATGCCACATCATTATTGTGGATTATGTAACTGCCTATTCAAAATGTATTATAAAGTGGATGTCCAAAGGACACATTCAAAATATAAAGAGTCATGTAAAGTCGAAAAGTCATATGAATTCAACCAGTCATGAGGGTAGTCAAAGAGTCACAAGGAAGGTGAAGAATCACCTCTCGGTTATATATACACACTTATTGTAAGAGAAAAATAATTTTCACCTTGGCTCCTCCTGTCAGGCATTAGAGAGACAAACTAGTTCTTTTGAGGAGCAATGAGTGGCTCCAACGCTCCATTATTGGAGATTGTGATGTTCTTTGTATACATGTGTCTTGGAAATTTTACCTAATGACATAATCATTCATGGGTTGCACATTCTTCATGCATGGATTATAATATTTGTAAGACTATTCTATGGATGTTTTTTTATTTCATGTTTTCTTTCATATATGATAAAGTAGTTTAACTATTTCACTTACTTTAGTACTTATCTTATTGAGAATGTTTTGTAATGGTTGTTATTGTTGTCCCATCCTTGTGGACTATTCTAGAGGACGCTAGAAAAATCTTTCTCATTGATTGGTTGCAATGGTTGTCGCATATTTTGTGGACTATTCCACTAGATGTTAGATGGATCCTTCTTGTTTGTATGCGTCTCTTCTTGGTTGGTACTATTACTTCTCCCTTAGAGGCTCACTTTACTCTTTCCCTCTAGAGTAGAATATCTTTGACACACCTAAAACAAAACACTCATGAGGCACACCTCCTTGCTTTCTGAAGGCACTGCACGTTACTCTCTTATTGACAGTTAGAGCCAAGGAAAATCTATAAGAATACATGGCAATCAGGTTGATGTTCTGGATGGTGCTCCTACTCCAAATGGTGTGATCTATAAATTGGAATTCACATTGGGGAGACCCCTTGGTTGATTTATTTGAAGCACCATCAAAAACTGGCACTAGAAGGAGGGCCAGATGACAAGATGTGCCCATTAAGTCTGTTTTGAACCTCTTATCTCAAATGTCTCATCCTTAAATATTACTCATGTAATCTTTTTATAGTTTATCCATTTATCAATTTTCAATCCCCGATGAGCCTCTTTATCACTTGTCTCACTTAAAGCTTGATGGTGACAATGTAACATTCATAACTGTGCACATTTATGATTTTCCGAAATTTTGTGAATGTTACAAAATCAATGATGAAGAGTTTTCTTGTGTATTTTTTCTTCCTCACCCTTGAAGGTCATGTTAATAAATGGTGCCATACCTTACCATCCACCTCCATCCATTATTTCCATCATTTCCTCAAGGATCTTTATCAAGCCTTTGATATTTATGATAACTAAGATGTTTATGAAACAATAAATAAGTTAAGAATGAAGCTTAATGAATTAGATGAGGATTTCTATAATCAATTCCTTCACCTTTGTTATGAATTTCATGAAGAATATTTGGATTGTGATTTCTTTCAACAAAAGTTTTGGTGTTTGGTTCATGTCTCTTTGCATGGTGAATGTGAACCCCATGATGTTTCTACTTCCCCAACTCTTAAGAATCATGAGACACCTCTAATTTCAGAGGAGGAATTTACTGCTCCTTTTGTTATTTGTCCTCCTCCTTTTCCATTTCTAATGATGGTGCCTCTGTGCAAAGATAATAAATTTGGAAAAAATGCAAATCAAATTCCTAATCCATATTTTGATTCTTCTTCCACCTATCATTACTCAAATTAAATGGAGCAAATCCCATAATGGATCATGAAGCCTATGGTGAATACTAACTCCTCCATTTCACAAGATGATGTTACTATTTATAAATCTTGAATCTGATATGGATTTATGTTATCCTCTATAATCTACATTCCATGACTCTTTGTACCATGATCTGCCCGATCAACTTTCTCCACTAGTTAGTTTTCCACACTCTCTCAATGTTTGAGTTGCTAGTTCAAATTTCGCTCAGATACAAGGAAGTCACATTACCCACGTAGAGGAATAGGAAGGTGAATATTCTATCAAACCTTCTTCTCTTTTTCAAAATCCTCCATGTGAAGATGATGTGCTCCCATTCTTGAATTATTTTCAATTAGTTAATCTTGGTAGTGAATCAAATGGAATAAATTCTTTTAATTAATCTGTAGCCTTTGGAAACAATCATTGTGATGATGATGACTTTGTTGATTTATGCGATCACGGATGACCAGATGCATCATCAGATCTTTTGATTGCTCATGAAGATGTTACTTTAGATCCATAATTAGGTTCGTTCAAAGAATATGTCCTTATCGAAACTTCCTTTTCATCTCACTATCCCTTGTGCTCTACTATTGGAAATGAATGTACTCATGACAAAAATACTCCATGCTTTTCAATTCCTTTATCTGATGAGTGAACCTCTCAATTGGCACAACGTGGTGATATTATGCATGATGAAAATGAAAATAATCAAATCATTTAGTACCCTTCACATCCCTCATCATCTCTTCTCTTGCATGAAGGCAACTCTTCAAATAATATTGGTCATGAAATTTCCTCAATTCATTCATCTTTGAATTTATGATTAGAAGAATCTTTTGACTTGAGTAATCTAGTTGTTGAAGTTGAAAATTTCAGTAAAATTAGTGACAGAGATGGCTACCATCCGATGAGTGGTGGACTTATTGAAATTAGTGAAGGCAGTTATCCTCAAATCATGCATGATCTGGTTCAAGCTTCAAAATGTGATTTTTCGATCTTGGAAAGTTTCGGGACCTACATGAGAGTTGAGGCACTTCAACTTCATTTGTCGGTTATGTGAGGATCTCGTGATTATGGAAAACTCCTCAAACTAGGTCAGATCTAGTTTCTCTTACACAATACTTCTCTTTGCATGGTTTCACTCAATGTAAATCTCTTTCTAAAAGATGTTTGGTATTTCAGATGTAATCTTTCACAATTTCAAGATTTGGTTTATGATCGGATTCAAGATTCTTCTTCGATTGATTCATATTCATGCGAATCTCTCACATCAAAATTGGGTTTGGAATATGTATCTATCTTAAAGTCATGGAATTTCGAATATGATCATTTCAAATACTATCTTTGGCCAAAGGAATCATGTCTATCAGATTCATTTCTTAGTAATCAGCTCTTGATTTTCCTTACAAATGTAGTATTGCAAATATTTTCCTTCATTGCACCTAAAATCCTCCTAAGTGATAATGAAATGCATGATTTATCGTGCAAATAAAATCCTTCTATGCTCACTATGTCCTGACTGGTCTTATGTGTTTTTTGTGTTGACATCCCTTTTAAATTATTTCGATGATTATGATTCTTGTATAGTTCATCCCCAGTTCTAGGAAAATAATTCGTCATATTCGCCCTACGAGGAATTTGGTTCAATTATTCAAAGCATCCGTAGAGATGTTCAAATTGATTTATCTTTTTTAATAACAAACTGGGGATATGGTGCTTTAGCCAACCCATCTGATCATGATTCTATCTCTAATGACTATCATTCAACTTGTTATTTTCCCATCAACACATCCAATGACATTTGTTCTACATCCTTTGACCTTCATGACATTGGTCAAGTAATTGAGGCACTTCAGCCTTGACTATTGGTTACGTTAGGTCCTCATTGTCTTGACATGATTGTTGAATATGATCATATCTATTTTCCCTCACAAGATGCTCATCGTAATCCCTTTTCTCTAGTTTAAAATTCACCTTTTCAAAGATTTCAGGGTTTTCAAGATGATTATCATGAATTTTATGATCCAAATGTTGAATAGTTGGAAAAGTCTTACCTAGCAAGCTCCGTCACAAATAACAAGTTTCGATATTTCCTCACACTTGCTAAGGAGTTCAGTGAAAATGGAGACACATTCACAGGAAGCTTCAGAGGTTTGTTGAATGATGGTTCTCATAAAAAGGGTAAAAATATAAACTGATTAGAAGTGGTGGCTATCGCTTATCCTTCTACTGACATGCAAGACCTTCACTTTTTTGTGAAAGCTATTCAATTTCTTATCTTTCCTATTGCACATTGTTTTATATTTTTTTAATCAATTGCATATCTAGATGGTTACATTAGGAGTAGGTGAAATTTCATTTTAGTTTACCTGCATCTTGCATTTGTTTCATGTTGTTCGTCTTGTGTTTTCTTTTTTTGGTTTCACATAATGTTTCACTTTAGCCATCTCCTGTCTTGTTTTCTAGTTTTGTTTCCTTGTTGTGTGTTGTCTTTCCTTTCATCTTGTGAGGTCATGCATGAAAATGCTCTGTCGGATCAAAGGGAATGTTGAAAAATAGAAAAGGACTTTGTAACACTACAACATTTGGCTAACTCTCTATCCTTCTTTCTTGTCTTGGTTACATCTTCTAGTCAATGATGTTCCGACGAAAAATATGGTCCTTACATTAAGAAATCCTAGTGGTGAACGATGACCTCCATGTCTATTATGGAAGCCTCATGTCTGCACTTGGTTTTTTTATGTTTCAGTGTTTTTAGGCTAATCCAATCAAGTGGAAAAGGACAAGGGGGGAATCTAAATGAGAAAACCAATATTAGAGGTCTTATATGTTTTTCTCTAATAGTAAAACCTCTCTTGCTCCCAATAAGTCAGGATCCCTCTTCCACCCATGAAATAAATAAGTGTCGATGCACAGTCCTATATAAATAGATAAATAAATGCGAAAGAAGAGAAATTCTTCCTGTGCATAGAGGTGAAGCAAGAACCTCTATCGGGGTACTTTCCAGACTCACTGGCAGTGAAGAAATGTTTATGTTCCTAAAGTGACTTTGTCGGGGTACTGTCTAGCCCTGTTGGTAGTAGAGAAACACTAGAGATGAAAAAAATATACTCTGAAAATCTAAAGCTTGCGAACTTCATTACCATGTCCCGATTTGAAACATTGTGTGATCGTTGGTCTTATATTTGTGTTTAACCAAGTAAAGGAATGAAGGAGACTATTTGTATGCATGGTGTAAGTGGGGAAACCATGGTAATCTGAATTATGAATCAATACTGCCTTAAGAACTAGACATTGTATGAAATAATTGACCAAGGCATGGAAGCTGGAGTTCTACCAATGTGTCCCCAAGGGTTGTCGCTCCGACAAACACCCTCCAGAATTCTTCATATACTTGAATTTTGGAGCCTAATGTAGATCTTGTGATCATCTGTTCCATAGTCACTTCTTGTTCAATTTATGCTTTTGATATCCCCTTCTAGGATTGGAAGTGTCAAAGTCTCTTACTCACACATGCTTAGTCTGTAACAAGTGTAGGAGGGAATTTTTTTACGAAAGCTTGGACATGTTAGAAAATTATATATTATAGAACAATGGAACACATAAAATATTGCATTAATATATACACATAAAGACAAGAGAGACACATATATACGTGGTTCACCCAATTTGGGCTACATCCATGGAGACATAACCAGTCCCTCCTTTTACATTATCTAGCAAAATGAAGAGATACAACCTACAACAGATTTGTTGTAATTCCCCTTGCACTCTCACACAATATCCTCTCTCTTTCTCACTCAGAATACACATATACATAGCTTCAATACAATTACCTCATATATAGTGAGGGGTTTCCTTCTAGGGAAAAAAACCCTAAATTAAACATAACTTCTACTATCATATTTCTGCCTAATGAATGGCCTAGATTGACTACAAACTAGGGTTCAATGCAGTGATACATTTGAATAAAGAATATAATTAGGCTCCACACCCAATAGGACAATCATAACACATTCCATCAAGATTGTGCCTGTGTGATGTTCAATCCATGTCAATAACCAATGCACTAACAATGATAGTTTCTCATGTTCCAGCGACATTTGTACTTCCATTTCAGTGAGTTTTGCAAATTGTCGCTTCCGTGCATGTTTATTTTCGAGAGTGTTTTTTTCATTTTTTTGTTTGTTTATTTCTATTTCAATTTAATTAGTATAATTTTCATGATTTTTTCTCTAGCATGTGTTACTTTCACTGTTGTTCACACATCGCAAGAGTCATTCGCATTTGAGCAATTGTTGTTTTTTCGCATGTTAGTTGTCACACAATATATGTATGATTGGTATGGTGGTTTCAAGGGGTTATATTTGTGTGAATTATTTTTTCTAACCATGTAAACATCAATTGCATTCATTCCCAAAGTTTTAAGCATGGTCGCACAAGTGTTGTCACGGTCATCACAAAGTGTACCTTTAGTGTCACACTTGTTGTAAAGTCATCTCAAAGTTTTCACATTGGGAGAAATATGTTGTTAATATATTTCAGATGATATATTTTTTTGTGTCATAAAAGTATTTCAAGTGCGTGATCACATTCTATCTATATCATTGTTCATAATAGTCTATTTAGTCCCCCACACAACCAAATTTCGAAAAATTCCCATCATCCTAGCCTCATCTAGCAATCCTAAACTACGCATTGAGTAGTCTCATCCCTCAAGCAATGACCTTGTCTCTTGGTACTATGCAATATGCAGTCTCTACCTCCCATAACTGCGCATTTAACAATTTTAGAGCTAAAACCCCAACCTTGGCTCCCAGAATTGGACAATTACTCCTCCCATCTTGGCATTAATTGTGCATTGCATCATCTCTAGCCTCAAACTCATCCTTCAGCTCCTAAAATGCACAAATGTGTAATAGCCCAACCTCCCTTGTCTCGTGGAACTAAACAATGTGCTCACCCAGTGCTCATGCCCTCAACCTATCACACCGATCTCCATAATTTTGAGTTTGCTCCCTCAACCCAGCCTGAACAATGGATTGTGTAGTCTCAAGGATTAAGGCTCCTCTTGACTGCTTGAACTTTGCAACTGCATAGCCCCTAAGACCTTTTCCTAGCCTTCCATCCAATTCTAGCTTACTCAATGGATCAATATGCACAAACTTATAGTAGGGGGTTTTCAGACTGATGGCATCTCGTTATGAGTGAATTGCATAAACATGTACGTTATCATGCTATGGAAAGATGATGAAGAGGGAGATGGAGAAGGAGGACATGCTAGAAAACACATATGGATATGAATATATAAGATGATCATCAAGTAATAATATGAAGGAACACTAGACTATAATAAAAGATTAAGATCAAGATCACATGGAAGACTCCTCATCTTCAAGTCATAAGGAGGAGGAAGAAGAACATTTACCATGTTTTCAAGAAGACACAAAGAAAGAAGCAGTGAGAAGGAAAGATTAACACTGTCATATCATCATGCAATCCATGTCATTAGTGTCATGTCATGTCCTGTAACAAGTCATCATATCCCACATCATTATTGTGGATTATGTAATTACCTATTCAAAATGTATTTTCAAGTGGAAGTCCAAAGCCACATTCAGAATATGAAGAGTCATGTAAAGTTGAAAAGTCATAGGAAGTCAAACAATCATGAGGGTAGCCAAAGAGGCACAATGAAGGTGAAGCATCACCTCTTGGTTATATATACACCCTCATTGTATGAGCAAAGGAATTTTCACCTTCGTTCCTCTCGCAAGTCAATAGAGAGACAAACTAGTTCTTTTGATGAGAAAGGAGTGACTCCAACGCTTCACTATTGGAGCTAGTGTTGTTCTTTATATACATGTGTACTTAATAACATAAGCCTTGATGGATGACACATTCTTCATGCATGTATTATTAATATTTGTAATACTATTCTACGAATGTTTATATTTCATGTTTGCTTTCATCTGTGTTAAAGTAGTTGAGATATTTCGGTTATTTCAGTACTCATCTTATTGAGAATGTGTTGTAATGGTTGTTATTGTTGTCCCATCCCTGTCGACTATTCCACAGGATGCTAGACAAATCTCTCTCTTTTATTGGTTGTAATGACTGTCGCATTTTTTGTGGACTATTCCACTGGATGTTAGACAGATCCTTCTTGTTTGCCTGTGTCTCTTCTTGGGTGGTACTCTCACATCTCTCTTAGAGGCTCACTTTACTATTTCCCTCTGTAATAGAATAAATTTGAAATAGATACAGTAGAACACTCACTAGTACACCTTCTTGCTTTCCGAAGGCACCACACATTACTCTCTTGCTGACAATTAGAGCCAAGGAAAATCTATAAGAATACATGGCAACTGGGTCAATATTCTAGATAGGGCTAATCCAAACAGTGTGAGATCTAATTGGGACTTCACATTAGGGAGACCCCTTGGTTGATGGATTTCTAGAACCATCAACACAATGGTAACTTGGTTGGAATGGGGGGGAATTTCTAATTAGGAGCAATGGATAATTTGTGAGTTTCTTCGAATCTAAGAGTTTTAAAGAAGTGATAAATGATGTTGTTTTGGTGTTAGCCATGATGTAATGAATTTTTGTGTTGATTTTGGTACTTTTATGAGTGTACCTTGCAGGGTAGTATTGGTTTGAGTACCCTTGGGGGTGGGGTTGGTTAGATTTCCCTGTGGGGTAGTGTTTGTATTTCCCTAAGGGCTAGTGGTGGGGGTTCCTTGAGAGGAGTTAGATCCCAATAAGGTGGCTCCAAGAATGGATGTGCCAAACAATGTGATGTGGTCTTGTCTTCTGTGCCATAATGGTGAGATACAAAGCACTCCTCTCAGTAATCGTGGGAGATCTTGTAGGTTCCTAGAGTGAAGGGTAACCCTTGGGTCCCCCATGGTTCCCTAGTAAGTTTGTGGGAAAATATGGTGAGTGACATTTTCTTTAGGAAAACCAAATGAATCACATACATAATATAAATCTAAAGATAAATTGTTAATTTTCCATTTAATTCTAAAGTGTGAAATAATCAACAAAAAGGTTTTGTCATGTTTTTTGTATGAAGAAAATTCCTAAACATACCTAGTATCCTTCTACTCAAGTAGTAACTAGGCCTTGTGAATAATTTAGAATAGGGTATTGGGGCCACGTCATGAATGTCACTGATGACACTTCCAACAACCATGAAATCTTATGTGTTTCCTATCCCCGTGGTCCTAGCATGAACTATAAATAATCTTTTGGATCCTATGTGAAATTTAGTGTGTTCAGGTTTATGTTGTTTAAGAAAGGATTTTCTTCACTTAGGGTGTGCAACAAAATATAAGCTCAAATAAACTAAGTACAAAGATTCCAGAAAGAGGATATCTTCTATACAAATTTTATGTGAGCTTATTGTATGGGGTGAATGTGTCTGCAAGTTAAATTGTGAGCATAAAAAGTGTGAATTGATGTGAATATGCGGTGAGCCCTCACGATTCTTCTAGTTACACTATGTTATGCTTGTTCCTTGCAAGAAAATAAATGATTTGTGGATGATGGGCCATGTCTTACTTATTTCCTAATTGTACGATGTGAGCATAAGGGAGATGTAAGATTTAGTGCTTTGAGAAAAGGTTTAGATTCCACCACAAGTTTGCCACAAGGATGTAAGGGAGGCAGTGCCTACTTTCTTTCTGTACTAACACCAAGTCTTTGTGCCAAAAATAAATAAAACAAATAAAAGCAATGGTTAAAAAAATAAGTAAAAAATATTCGTGGATTTAGGGACAATTACTTTCCTCCTAGTTAAGCTAGGTGTGGTGTGAATTGGAATGAGTAAAACAAGTAAAAAATATATGTGGATTAGGGCCACTTAATATTCCTAGTTTTAAGCTATATTTGTGTGCAAAATTTTAAAGAAAAATATAAGAAATTACTCTACTTGTAATGGTTAGTAAAGAAAATTGGTCAATAGTGATGGTGTGTGAAAGGTCATTGGTGCACATACAATGTGTTTGAATTGAAAGTATGTGGATATATGGTTCACAGTCCTTTAATACAATTCCCCTAATTACACTATGTGATGTTTGTTCCTTGCAAAAGAAAAGATGTGTGGATAATGGGCCACTTACTTTTCCAAATTATGATATATGTGAGAATATAGGGAGACTGAAAATTAGTGCTTTGGGAAAAATTATATTTGCCATTACCAACTAAATTGAATTATGTAACTTGATTTAATAAATATTCCAAAATAACCATTCAAATATATGCGTACTTACCTAAATAATATACATTTTATTAATATTTACTCAACTTATACATGTTGATTCCCGAAAAAAATTCAAAGTGACATGAAACCATTATAGATTAAGCATATCAACAAATTAATTTCATCAAACCAAACAATTGAAATAGCTAAAAAAAAATTCTTATGCATAAATCATGATTTGACTTCAAGAGATGTCGGAATTGAGAACACCAAATAGAGGAACCCCCATGTCAATGATAAGAAATTTGCAAACTAGTTGAAGGTATGCAATATGTAAAATATTTTCACTTAAATTTAAATTTTACAATTTAAATACGATATTGTGTTAACAATGAAAAATTAGTTCATTTATATAAAAAAATTAATGATAAAAAATGAATTTAACTTTTTTATGTTAAATCATGTCTACGTTGGCAAAAAACCATTAATTAATTATTTATAAATTTTGATGATATATTA
>APFE030413239.1:5312-18074 GCA_000404065.3 Pinus taeda
AGGAATGGGAAACTTATCTTTAATAGTGAGCTTGTTGAGCTCCCTATAATCTGGACACATGTTCCATGATCCATCCTTCTTGTGCACCAATACTACTAGAGTAGAGAAAGAACTTTGACTAGGTTGAATTATACCAGCCTCTAGCATTTCTGCAACCATACATTCAATTTCACTCTTTTGGGCACAAGGATATCTGTATGGCCTGATGTTTGGATGAACACTTCCTGGAATCAGATGAATAGCATGATCATGATCATGAATACGTGGGAGACCTTTGGGAGTCTCAAATACCTTGGAATGATTGTCCAAGACTTTTTGGAGATCTCGAGAAATAGATGATTCCAATGTGGAAACATCTAGCGAACATAATTGTGCAATTACACCTCTTTGTTACTTTTTTAGAAGCTTTGTCATACCATTAGAGCTGATTATCTTTCCCAGCTTCCCTGCAATACCCCTTAATTCAACTTCCTTTCCTTCCATAGAAAATTTCATGAAAAGTTCTTGAAAATTAAAGCTATTGTACCCAAGGATTGTAGCCATTGGACTCCTAGTACAACATCAACACCTCCCATTGGAATGGAAATAATTGGGCTAGTTAATACATATTCTCCCATGGATAGCTTGATATTATGGCACTTTCTAGAGCAATTTATTGTTCCTCCATTTGCAACCATCACTTGACACTCTGGTGCTGGATATAGGAAGCAATTCAATTCTTTTGTTATCTTACAATGAATAAAATTGTGGGTACTTCCTGAATCAATCAACACTATTACATTTTTCTTCTTGATTTGTCCTTCTATCTTTATGGTTTGAGGAGTGGGAATTCCAACCAATGCATTACAAGATATGGTTAGATTCATTTCTTCTTCATCTAGGCTCTTTTCATGGAATATATCCTCTTCTTTTGACCTTTCTTGCTCCTTTTCTTCTTCCTCTTCACAATCGATGTAGGATAATTTCTTCTCGGCACACTTATGACCTTTAGTGTATTTGATATCACAATTGTAACAAAGCCCTTTTTCTCTTTTTTCTTTCAATTTTTGTGGTGTCAACCTTATAGGTTGTGGAAGACTAGGGGCAACAACGCTTCCATCTTTATAGTTGTGAGTGGTTTGCTTCCTGGTTGCCATAATTTTTCTTTCCATTTTTCTTTCTAACATGAATGCCTTCTCTAATGAATCAGGTTCCCAAATGCGAACATCATGTTGAATATTATCCTTTAAATTCCCTATAAACACATCAATCCTATGCTCCTCTGGAATATTTTTTACCTTTATGTTCAATTTTTGGAACTCCTCAGTGTGTTCTATTATTGATCCCTTTTGTTTGAGACTTATCAATTGGCTAAAAATAGTGTTTCTTTTTGTATCCTCATAATTTGCTGTCAATTCTTCCGTAAAAATTGCCCAAGTGATAATTTGTTTACAAGAGAAAAGCCATTGATACCATACAAACTGATTTGGTTCTAAATGTAAAGTTGCAATACGTACCTTTTGTGTGTTTTGCACATTACTGAGACCAAAAAATTGCTCCGATTGTAATATCGATATTGCGGGATCCTTTCCATCAAACTTCCTCATATCGATTTTTGGAATATGGTGGGTCTTCGGTCCAACATTAGAGTCCATGAAATCGTGATTAACATTTCTTTTGTTCTCATCATGAGTTTCCTTTACTACCCTTTCACCATTAGTAAGCATTTATTGTAGAAACCTTGTCAAATCTGTCTTCAAATCTTCCATGCCTATCTTCAAATCTATCTTCAAATCGTCCATCTTAGCTTCCATGCCATTCATATTAGCTTCCATGCCCTTTATCTTAGATTCCATGCCATTTATCTTAGATTCCACGCCATTTATCTTAGCTTCTATTAGCTTTTGTGAGAGTGACATTTGTTTGCACTTGGTCTTTGTAATTTTGATATATCATGTAGCATTTCTTCCTCTTCTTCATGAGTCATGATAGCGATTTCAGGTTGCTTACTAGGTGTTTGCATTTTCTTCCTCAGGGCATCAGTTACCAATAATAATGCTCTACTATGCCCTTTGAATTCTTCAAAATAATTTTTCAAACCAAGCTTAAGAAAAAAATTTAAAAAAATCTACACACCTTTTTTCACTTTGTAGGAGCTCGATATTGCCTCTGATGTATCTCTGTAGTTTCAGATCATCTAGTTCTAAAATTGCGACTTGCATTAGCTCTCTATCCTCTTTCCAATGCCACCAGTTTGATCCAAATTTGATTCTCCAAGAAAGAGTTATGCCAAATCTCCCAAAGTGACCTGATTATAGACTAGTTCAGTAGAGCGAACTTGTACGACATGCCACAAGTCACTGTTTCGAACTTTTTCTCTAAAAAATACATACAAGAAACTACAGTCCATCCTCTCTCTGTACCTTCTCACGAAATTTCAATCTAATGCACAGAGAGAAAGTTATGACGATTTTCCCCATGTCACCTATTTGGAATGTAATTTAGGAGTCTACAAAGAGACCAACTTCCTTAGCTCATATCTCTGCAAATATAGCGCGAAAAGCTCTAAAATTTGAACCCAAGGTTTAGTGCGATTTCTTTTCAAATGGGTTTTTTTCAGCTTCTGAAATGTCGCAGAAAAAAATTTATAGCGAAAATGCGACGATCACCTATTTGGAGTAGCGAAACCCCAGAATCCAAAGCTCTGATACGAAATGTTATGAAACCATCTCAAAAAAAGATAGAATGGATAGATCAACACCTTAGAATTCAGCCTCTTCAAGGGGGAAACCTCCTTTACATTACATAAATGAACAACTCTTGGATGATGATAAAACCTCCTTTCTATATATAGGAGTCTAAGGAGTCACAATATAACCCAGCCGACCTAACAATAATAATATAAAGCCAAAAAAATAACAATAGAGGGATTCTATGGGGCACAGTAATAACAATATGGGGATAGTAGGGGACAACAATATTAATAAGGGATAAAACTACAATAGTAATGGGGTAATCACTAGTATTATAGGGACCTAACATCATAAACTAACCCGAAGATTGACTGAAGCAACATTCATCTACTTTGCAATTGCATAGCAAGAGCAGTTCGAAGGCTATCTGGCTAACTTCAAGCTCCGTCTATAGTTTATAATGCGAACAACAATAACAAACAAACAAACCATTCGATCCCCAGTAGAGTCGCCATTTTTTCCGGAAAAACTAGTGTCTTTTCAATCTGCTAGTCCCACTAAGATTGGCAGCTATCTTAGAAACAAGCAATCAAAGCAATTTATGATTTCCTCTATGTATGATAGATAAGAGAGAAGCAAAGGACCAACTTGGATCTTCCGCTTGACTCCTTGCTCGATTTCTCTCCCCTTTGATAGAGATTGCAACTCCTCTCCTACTTGTCCCACTTAGAGAATACCTATAGAAACAAAGTAATAGAACACCATCAAAACATCTCGATATATTATAACATAAACAATGCAAAATTAGAAATACATTGAACATACAATGGCAGTTACAAATAACAAGATTCACAAGTACACGATTGTATGGAGGAAAACTCAAAGAAATTTATTAAAATAGAAGGGAGAATTACAAGCCAGTTGTCTGATCCAGCATCATCCTCCTAGCATCAAAGCCCTCTTCACCTCATGAAAAGCAAGATCACCCAATAATGCAAGGCTTCTTCTCAAAGACAAACTATCATCACTTCCCTACAAATTACAAAATTCCAGCCTCCAGATCTCTTAGATGAGGGATCCATTTATAGATGTCTATAGAGGTGTGAGTCATCTCTGGGTTTTTTATTAGTGTCATTCCACTTGTAGTTCTTAGTTCCACTTGGAGATTTCATTGATCTCTTAATCATCCCTAGGCGAATTCAGAGAGGCAAGTGTCATAGGAGAAGTTTCTAGAAGATTCCATTAACATCTACTTAGCAAACTGTCTCATACATTTGTCCATTCTCACTCATTGCACCCCATAGAAGGCTTCTTCAGTATGCATCGCACCTGGCTAGAGTAGGAGTCAGTATGCATCGCACCCTGACAGTGGAGTAGTCAGTATGGTCTAGTTTTGGCTATTTCTGAGTGGTTTTTTAGGTGGAACTTCTGGGGAATGATGTAATCAGTTGACTATGATCCTTTAGGGTATGAAACAACACTTTTAGGGGTTAAATAGCCCTTGGTTTATCAACATATAAGATTGGGGTTGCAGTGCTCAAATATGTCTATAACGTCAAGGTTTATTTTAATCGAATTGGGATTTTGGTTAACCCCCAAAATCTCAACCACATCAACTTGTCACTTGTCATCGAGGAGACATGGGAACAAGTGCAGGATATACAGGGCCCCTATATTGGTTGGAAAATGGCTTCTAGTGCAGGATATACATCCACCATTTTCCATGTCCCAATGGGCCAACTACATAGATAAACGTGCAATATACCAAGTAAATAGTGCACTCCATGAGAAGTTAAATGTTCAAAATACTGAAATATGAAGTGGTTCATCTCCCCAAAGCAAATCCAAGGAGGTGAGGGTGAATTAGGGTTTTTACCACGCCAAAATTCCATGAGATTGTGTGTGTGTGTCCAAGAATAGTAAGAAATGTCTCCACGAGTGCGCCCTCCTAGAATATATAAAAATAGCAAGAAGAGACCCTTTGCAAGTTCACCCTACAAGAATAATATCCTAAAAATAGGAAGAATACTAAGTACAAGAGCATGTTAAGTTACATGTGTGGCCCTCCTCATGTGCCACAAGTCTTCCAATAGAAACCTCCATAACCACCCCAAATTAAATAATAATAATAATAATAATAATAATAATAATAATAATATTCTAACTTTAAGGTCACATCCAAACCAAAAAACAAATCACTATATGAGACCCCCTTATTCGCGGTACAAGGGACTCCCTTATGCATAGTGATTTGATTGCAAATATCTATGAAGTGTTAGTCTCAGGGTGGAGGCTAGAGTGGTTGAGAGAACAATTTTCTCTCTCATCCACCTGGGTTCAATTCCAAGGGACATGTTTGGTCTATTGTGATAATGCTAAAGAGTTGGTGCCTCCACCCACACGACGTCTCAATTCTTGCTAAGTAATAGGATATTGGCATATGGATTACACATTGTTGGATATACTCTTGGTGATATAGTGGCAATTGGAAGATTTGATCTTGTTCCTCGCCCATATTACGCTAATGTGCTATTGAATCACCATAGTTCAATTATAAAAATTAAAATCTATGAAGGTGTACATACTCTAGCAACTACAAATTACAAGAAGGAGCATATTTTGAGACTCATACCCAAATGTTATCTAGGCCCAATGAGTTATTTGGTTAACAAGTAAATATGGGTTCAAACATATGTGACCCTTGTCAAAGTGTACAATATGGTAACTAATAGAATCATCTATATCTCCATATCTAACACGAGAGAAAAAGGTATCTATGTCTCCAAGACTCTAGATTAAAGAGTGTTGAAGTAGACATCTAGATATGTATATTCTATATTTTGTCATTTGGTTTCAGGATTTTTGTGAAGGGAAAAAGAGATTTCAGGCTTTTATATTTATTAAGAAAATTTGAAATTACAAAGGAAATTGACAATTAAGTCTGTAATGCTATTTTGGATGTAAAAACACTAAGAAGTCATCCATGAAGAGGAGAGATTATAGATCTCCCTAAGGAGAAAGCATTCAAAGTATCAACCTAGGAATAAAATTATGTCAATAGGCATCAATTTAAGGAATTCTAGGGAAATATAAGGGAGAACTAGGTCAAAATAATGCATGAAAATGAACGATTAAGAGTTTGTGATAGGAAATGTCAGTGAGTTCCAGATGTGCTAAGGAGGGAGTGACAATGTATGCTAAGTAGTGTTAGAGGCTAGGGAAACATGCCAAGATGTGTCACATGCTAGGGTGTGTTAAAGCATGCCAAGGAGTGTTATCGAGTGCCAGAGAAAAACAAGGGATCACTAGTTTAGAATGCATGGAAATGAATGAATAAGAGTATGTGACAAGGAGTATCAGTGAGTTCTAGGTGTGATAAGGAGGGAGTGACAAGGTATGCTAGGTAGTGACAAGGAATGCCAGAGTACTAGGGAAACATGCTAAGATGTGCCAAGTACCAAGGAAACATGCCAAGATGTGGCAAGTACCAATGTGTGCCAATGCATGCTAGGGAGTGTTAGGGAGTATCATGGAAATGTAAGGGAGAACTAGTTCAAAATGCATGGAAATGAATGGATAAGAGTGTGTGATAGGGACTATAAGTGAGTTTCAAGTGTGTTAAGGAGGGAGTGACAAGGTCATATGTTAGATAGTGGCAAGGCATTAGAGTTCCATGACATGTCAGGGAGTGGTAGGGTGTTCTATGGAGTGCTAAAGCATGCCAAGGAAAGTAGAGGATGCTAACATGTGCCACATAGTGCCAATGGATTGTTAGACGTGCCAATTGTTATGGTATATCAAGATGTAAACTATGTTGCTTGGTTGTTTTATGGCCAGGGTTGGATGTGAGCCTTGACTTGGTAACTTATTAAGTGGGATGAGTTGAGATTGGACATGAGTATCCTAAGATGAGTTATAGTAAGTTCTTAGGTGAACAAGGCAGAGTCTAGTTGTAGTAACCGTAACTTGTTCAATTTGTTGTAGTTGAGGCAAGACTTGGTTGGGTTCGAAAGTCACAAGAAAGTAAGGGTAGTTTTGAGGGAATGATAGATAATGAGTGTCAGGGAATGCAAAGGAATGAAAAGGCATGTTGAGGAATTCCAGATAGTTCCAATGCATGTTGAGGAGTGTTAGGGAGTGTAAGGGCATCACAAGGGATAACTAGGTCAAAATGCATGGAAATGAATGAATAAGAGTGTGTGGCAATGAGTGTCAGTGAATTCTAGGTGTCCCAAGGACATAGTCTGTTAGGAGAAGTTTAGAATAGGACTTGCAGGAGGAAATACTATGGTTACGATAAGGGTTTGGACAAAGAAATTTCAAACAAAGGGAGACTTTGGGTTGGGCACAACATTGGTTTTCCCATGACATGGTTAGGTTCCCAATCCAAAACAAAAGTAAGGCTATCTCTGAGGGCATCACAACAATGGAGTGCCAAGGTGTGCCATGGAATGCTAGGAAGTACTAACACATGCTATGCAGTTCCAAGGAATTTTAGGCATGCCAAGATGTGCTAGGTTCCAGGGTGTGGCATGAACACATGTTAGGGAGTGGTAGGGCTAAGTGTTAGGGAAACACAATGGAGCACTAGTTCGAAATGCATGGAAATGAATGAATATGAGTGTGTGATAGGGAGTGTCAATGAGTTCCAAGTGTGTTAAGGATGGAGTGACAAGGTGTGCTAGAAAGTGGCAAGGTATGCTAGGTAGTGTCAAGGCATGCTAGAGTGCTAGGGAAGCATGTCAAGATGTGCCAAGTGACAAGGTGTGCCAATGCGAGCTAAGGAGTGTTAGTGAGTGCTAGGGAAACACAAGGGAGAACTAGGTCAAAATGCATGGGAAATGAATGAATAAGAGTGTGTGTGAGGGAGTGTCAATGATTTCTAGGTGTGCTAAGGATGGAGTTACATGGTATGCTAAGTAATGTTAAGGCATGGTAGAGTTCTAGGGTAGCATGCATCCAATATGTGCCAGGTGCAAGGGTGTACCAATGCGTGCTAGGAAGTGTTAGGGAGTGCATTGACTTGGTAACTTTTTAAGTGGGATGAGTTGAGATTGGACATGAGTAACGTAAGATGAGTTATGGGTAGTTCTTAGTTAAACAAGACATATGTTGAATTTTCATGACACATGAGAATATGGGTTTGGTCTTAGAATATTTGATGCAAACACTCTCAAGTGCTACAACAAATATACTTTTCACAAATAAATCTACGCACATCAGCTAATCAACTAGCGCACACGAAAATTATTAACTTTTTCAAACCCTTCTTTTTTATATTACAAAGTTTAATAGAAAAGGCTAGAGATCTCGTACGAGGGATCATTTCCCTTTACAATCACATTGGTACAAGGAATACAATTAGGGCTTGGTGTTACTCCTTTCACAACCAATCCACCTTGAACAAGACAACACTTGACCTACTTGTTGATGCTAGCTACACACAACCCTTTCAGTCCACGTGTCCCAAACACATCTAGCAAGTCGTATTGCCTCCCATTTTGTGACTCCTCAATATACCTCTATCAATAAACATAACTCCTTTAGGTTATTGAACTCATCTCAACGCAAGTTTCCCCTTAACTACCTCCTTTTTCCTTCAAGGTCTACAACACTTAGGGTATTTGATCAGTTTCTCATAACTCTTCTTGTGAACAACTCTTTGGTCTTCTAACTTTTTCCATACTGCTTCTCCAAGATGACAAGTCTAGGACTATTGTGGCTTCCCTTGTTCTCACTAAATCAATCCTCCACAATAGTCCCCCCAGGGCTAGTTGGCTAGCCCACTTGATGGCTACTTTATTCCTTCAAAGTTTGCATGTCCTTACACCCAATACACCTACCCTTCTACTAGTCTTGTTGTCCTTCACAAGTATAGGACTTAGGGATCTTCTTTGATAGTCACCTAACAACCATCCAATTGTACTTGGACTACCATCAATTTTACCAACCACATTCAATTCTTTTGTTGATCCAGGGGCCACAACACTACTCTCATCTATAGATGAGGTGATCCTTCAATTATAGTAACTCGTGTATATGGAAAATATAGCATATTAATAACATGAAGGTCATTATGATTAGTTTCAACTCGACGTGAATGTAAACCCACTTTGAATGCAACAAGGGGAATCTGAAGGGTAGCATATGTGCTCTTGCGCATATGTGGTTAAACAAAAAGACCCCATTTCATTTGCATGAAGTGTTCATGGTACAAATCCATGTTAGAGTCGAGGCCATAGAAAGATGAAGTCTAAGTACATTGAATATATTCTCTATAAATAACCTCCCTAAAAACCTGACACAAACATACAATGATGTCATTTACATTGGAGGTGTAAATCACTAGAATTGTCTTACAACTTTAATCGCTCCCCCACAAAAATGTGTCATGTTGCCTTGTGATGATGCTTCAACCCTATTAGAGAATAACCTCACAATGTAAAACTAATTTAAACATGATGTAACTTTAATAGTTCCCCACATTCACCCCCTAGCTCACCACTCATGGCTAATTGAAGGCTATTTCAACCATTGATGTGGATAGCATCATTTTATTTTCTCTTATATATATTCTTCTACATTGACACAATTGAGTTTATAGGTTAAGGACTTAAGAATTAGGGGAGTTAGGTGTTAGTGGTTAAGGGGTTAATAATTAAGGTGTTTAGGTGGTGAAGGGTTAGGGTTAAGGGTCAAAGGTTAAGAGGATAATGAGTTATGTATTAGGAGTTGGTTCATGAATTATAGGTTAGGGGTTAGTGTCTTAAGATTTAATGAGTCAAGAGATTTATGGGTTATGAGTTGTGAGTGTAGGGGTTAAGGGATTATGGATTGGGGGTTAAGGGGATAGGGAATTTAGTGGTTATGGGTTAAGGTCTTATGGTTTGTGATAATTGGACTCTTAATCCCCTTATCACCACTATTGGGGGTTCCCCTATCAATTTCTCTTTCTACCTTCCCTCTAGGTCCCCTAGACCCTATGAAATTAAGTCATAAGCCCCCTTATCATTCTCTAATGCTAGGATTATAGATATTAGTAAACCATGATTTAACCTCCAATTTCTACCATCCATGCTACCCTTATGATACCCCCACAACCTTTTTTGTCATGCCATTTTGCTTTTCCTAATGTTATGAACCCCCAAATTTGGTCCCAATGCCCCTACAACTACACCCTTGGGGCCCCTTGGCTAAGGTATTAAAAACATTAGGGGTTATGGGTTGCGATAAGGGAGCCTCTAATGTTGTGTGTGGAGCATGATTGTTCAGAGGTCTTTGTTTCAGCCGGATGTTTACCCCAAGAAGTTTGTACACCCCTCTACGCGGGGTGGTGGGGGGGGTGGGGTGGACTTATCCCCTCTACGCGGGGGGGTCAATCGCCCCCAGGTGGGTGCTAGCAGTCCCCCAGCAGGGGCTCAGGGGCAGCATCACCGAAGCTAAAAACAGATGTAAACTTGCCTTATAAAAGTATTGTAATTTCTAGTCAATCTGAGCCGTTCATTAGGAAGATGATCTGATGGTAGAATTTATGTTTAGTTTAGGCTTTTTTGCCCTAGAAGGAAACCCCTCTCTGTGTATGAGGGCATTGTATTTGAGGCTGTGTAATAGATGTGTATTCTCCAAGCGAGAAACAGAGAGGTGAGACTGTGAGAGAAAATAGAGGATATTACAGCAAATCTGCTGTAGGTTGTGTCTCTTCATTTTGTTGGATAATAGAAAGGAAGGATTGGTTGTTCGGGTTGGACATAGCCCAAACTGGATGAACCACATATATCTATGTCTCTCTTGTTTTATGCATTTTCTGTGTTTATATTTCTGCAATATTTTATGTGTTCCATTGCTCCGTAATATATAATTTTCTAACAACTAATCCCCTTCTCACAACTAGAAATAGGCTAATGAACACCATAAATATATCTTAGAGGTGTTGCACTGAAAGAAATAATGAATACAAAGTTGTCGTCAATAGGATAGGGATCATCAAGATGTCAAACCATCCAATGTAAACATGGTTTTCAATCTTAGTGATCTAGTCACATAAAATACCCCATAAATTTGTGCTTTGGGACACCCCTAGGATTCAATAATTAATCCAAACTAAAGAGGATTCGTTGCCAAGGT
The DNA here is from genome assembly GCA_000404065.3 of Pinus taeda. Lineage (NCBI taxonomy): Eukaryota > Viridiplantae > Streptophyta > Pinopsida > Pinales > Pinaceae > Pinus > Pinus taeda. The sequence goes on from APFE030413239.1 coordinate 16,109, forward strand.
GACAATGGAAACAACCTTGCGTTGATAGAAAGTGACACTTTGTGAGCCTTGCACAACTAGGGTGTTTCTTTCATCATCAACAAGAGGCACAATTGACAAGTGGCAAACATATCACATTTAGGGCACTTGATCACAATATTTATGCATGTTTTTCTACCGAGGGTACCTTTCACATTTCCCAAGGCACAAATTACATATTTGGATGAATTTTGGATAACTTTTCACATTCCACTGGCTTCATGCATGAAGAGGAGCTCCCATCCTTTAAGAAGATTTTGGAGGATTTCATGTCATATTCAAGGGTCGTATGTATAAAAGAAGAACACCATAGCCAAGAATAAGGAAATTGGCATTTTTGTCAGGTGTTAGGAGTGTTAGGGAGTGCCATGGAAACATAAGGGGGAACTAGCTCAAAATGCATGGAAATGAATGAATAAGAGTGTGTGATATGGAGTGTCAGTGATTTTCATGTGTGTTAAGGAGGAGTGACAAGGTTATATGCTAGGCAGTTCCAAGGCATGCTAGATTTCCAGGGCATGTCAGGGAGTGCTAGGGAGTGCCAAATTATGCCAAGGAATGTAGGGGATGCTAAAACATTCCACATAGTGCCAAGGGATTGGTAGATCACGTGTTATGGCATGTCAAGATGTAAGCTATGTTTCTCAGTTGTTTTATGGCCACAATTGGACGTGAGCGTTGACATGGTAAATTGTAACTTGTTAAGTTGGATAAGTTGAAATTATACATGAGTAGCCTAAGATGACTTATAGTCAATTCTTAGGTGAACAAGGCATATTCTAGTTGTAATAACTGTAACTTGGTCAATTTGTTGTAGTCGAGGCAAGACTTGGTTGGGTTCGCAAGTCCCTAAAAAAGTAAGGGTATTTGTGAGGGAATTATAACTAAGGAGTGTCAGGGCATGCCAAGGAACAAAAAGGCATGCTAACACATGTTGAGTGTTGCCAATGCATGTTAAGGAATGTTTAGGGAGTGTTAGGGTATCACAAGGGAGAACTAGGTCAAAATATATGGAAATGAACAAATAAGTGTGTGTGTTGAAGAGTGTCAATGAATTCTAGGTGTCTCAAGGAAAAAGTCTGTTAGAAGAAGGCCAGAATAGGAATTCTAGGAGGCAAGCCTATGGCTACAATTATAAGAGGTTGGTCAAATAATTTCCAGATAAAGGGATACTTTGGGTTGGGCACAACACTGTTTTTCCAATGAAGGTTGGGTTCCCAAGTTGCAAAATAGTAAAGCTATATATGAGGGCATGATAATTAGGGAGTACAAAGCTATGCCAGGGAGTGCCAAGAAGTAATAACACATGCTAGACAATTCCAAGGCATGTTAGGCATGCTAAGACAAGGCAATTGCTAAGGCATGCCAAGATGTGCTAGGTGCCAGGGTGTGGCACAAATGCATGGTAGGGAGTGTCAGGGCCAAGTGTTAAGGAAACACAAGGGAACACTAGTTTCAAATGCATGGAAATGAAGTGTCAGCGAGATCCAGGTGTGCTAAGGAGGGACTAACAAGGTATGTTATGTAGTGTCAAGGCATGATAGAGTGCTAGGGAAGCATACCAAGATGCGCCAAGTGCTAAGGTGTGATAATGCGTGCTAAGGAGTGTTAGGGAGTGCTAGGGAAACATAAGAGAGCACTAGGTCAAAATGCATGGAAATTAATGAATAAGAGTGTGTGATAGGGAGTGTTAGTGAGTTCCAAGTGTGCTAAGGAGAGAGTGACATGGTATGCTAGTCTTAGCTAAGTCATGTTATATTTCTAGGGTGAAATGTAACCAAGATGTGCTAGGTTCTAGGGTGTGTAAACATGTGCTAGGAAGTGTTAGGGAGTACTGAGGAAACACAAGGGAGCACTAGGTCAAATTAATGCATACAAATGAACAAATAAGAGTTTGTGATAGGAAGTGTCGGTGATATACAAGTGTGTTGAGGGAGTAAAAAGGTAT
>APFE030413268.1:0-15175 GCA_000404065.3 Pinus taeda
GACAATACAAGGCAAATAAGGAATTCATTCCTTCATCATAAATGTCACTTAAATTTCTGAATTTCTTACCTCTTTCATTCGGTGTGCAAGTGCTTGAAGATGCACTTGAACTTCCACTTTGTGGTGTGCTTGGAGAAGCACTCTCATTTCTCCTCAAGGGTGTCGCTTGCTGCCCTTGTGTTGGCACTACTGTTTGGGGATGTATTTCAGCCATTTCCTCATCATCTTCATCATGAGACAAACAGTTTTTAACATTCACTGTTTTCTCTGTGCTTCCATCCCAAGCTTCCTCCTCAATGAATTGAACATCTCTACTCACAAAAAACTTCTTGGTAGATAGGATATACAACCTGTAAGCTTTGGATTCTTCACTGTATCCAATGAAGATACATTTCTCCCCTTTGTTGTCCAACTTCCTCCTTAGCTGATCTGGAATGTGTGCATAAGCCACACATCCAAAAACTTTCATGTGGGTGACTCCTTGCTTTCTCCCACTCCATGTTTCTTCCGGCACTTTGTTCATCACTGCTTTTGTAGGACACCTATTCAAAATATACGCTGTACAATTTACAACTTCAACCCAATAATCATTTGGCAAATGCTTTGCCTTCAACATGCTCTTCGCCATATCCATGATGGTCCTGTTCTTTCTTTCAGCAACTCCATTTTGCTGTGGGGTGTACCTAGCTGTAAACTGCTTGTGTATTCCATTTTCTCTACAAAACCATAGGAATTCCTTGGAGATATACTCACCTCCTCTATCAGTTCTCAGAACTTTGATATGCAGCCCGCTTTGGTTTTCCACAAGTGCTTTGAAATTTCGGAATTTTTCAAACACTTCACTTTTATTCTTCAAGAAATAAACCCAAGTTTTTCTAGTAAAATCATCAATGAATGTTAGAAAATATTCGCTACGTGCTAGTGATGGGGTTTGCATTGGTCCACATACATCTGAGTGGACAATCTCTAAGGGTGCTTTTGCCCTTATGCTTTTCCCTGATGGAAAACTTTCTCTGTGTTGTTTTCCCAATATGTAACCTTCACAAAGGCTGTCCAGTTTCTCTATCAATGGTAATCATCTTACCATCCCTTTTCTGCTCAACAAATTAAGACCTCCAAAATTGAGATGTCCAAATCTCAAGTGCCATATCCAATTTTCATCTTTTGGCACACTTTGGAAAGCCTCTTGGGTAACAGCTGCAATTACTTCTTTGTTTTTCAAATCTTCTCTTATTCTAAGAGGGAACATCCTGTTCCTTGTCATCTTTACTTCAACAATACATCTTTTGCTGGGTGCTATATCCATGATGGTGCATACATCATTCTTAAAGAAAACATTGTACCCCTTATGGACAAGTTGTCCAATACTCAAGAGGTTACATCTCATTTCGGGAACAAAATAGACATCTGCTATGGTTTTTCTTTCTCCTTTCATTGTAAATATTTTAACTTCTTTACGCATAACAAAAATTTTACTATCAGTCCCAAGTGTGACTTGTGACTTCACACTTTGATCTAAAGCAGAAAACAAGGCTATGTTTCCTGTCATATGGTTGCTACAACTGGAATCTAGAAACCATATATCTTCACTCTTTGTTTCAACCATGTTACAAGCTAATAAAACATTATCTTGGCTTGTATTTTCTCTAGTGATATTTGCACTAGAACTATTACTCATATCATGCTGTTTCTTCCTAGATTCATTGGCATAATGCCCATATTTTTTACAATAATAACATTGGACATTGGATTTTTCATACCTCTGTCCTTGAGCATTGAATGTTGTCCTCTTTGTTGGCTGCTGCCTTGGCCTTGGTTCTGATTTGGATTGCTGCCTCTTCCTTGAGCATCTGCTGGACTGTTTCTTCCACCTCTATTTGGCTTCTGCCTCTTCCTCTTTTGTTTCCTCTGCCTTGACCTCTTCCTCTTCTAAAGGACATCTGGGTCTTGAAGGCTTGCTCTAGAGATGAGTTTTCATTTCTACTCAACCTCTGCTCATGAGTTACCAGTGATGCATGAATTTCATCAACTGAAAAGTTTGAGAGATCCTTTGTCTCTTCTATGGTGGTGACAATCACATCAAACTTTGAGGGTAGGACCCTCAAAAGTTTCTCCGCAATCCTCCTTTCTTCAAGAACTTCTCCATGAGTCCTCATTTGTGTGACCAAACCAATCACATGTGTGAAGAACGAGTCAATATTGTCTGACTCTTTCATGTTCAGATTCTCAAAATCCCTCCTCAGCAACTGTAGTTTTGCTGTCTTTACTTTCTCCATGCCTTGATAGGCTGTCTTGAGAGTTTGCCATGCTTCTTTGGATGTCTTAGCTGCTGCTATCCTTGGAAACACACTCTGGTCCACCGCTTGATACAAGAATACACGGGCTTTTGAGTCCTTTTTCTTATTGCTCTTTAATAGATCTTTCTCTTCCTGAGTTAATCTATTAAACTCATTTTCATCTGCTGGTTCTTCAAAACCATCTCCAACAAATTCCCATAAATCTTGACAGGAAAACAGGGTTTTCATGGTTATTGCCGAATAGTCATAGTTTTTCCCATTGAACTATGGGAATTGAGGATTAAACATACCCATGCTAGCCATTCTAGCACTCTTTAAATATGCTATAAAATGCTTTACTATTTATTAAAATAACTGATTGTTTCTTCAGCAGCAACAAAAAAACTTCGAGGAATACCTTGGATTTTTGACTGAGTCTTCACTCTGCTGGAGAAGATTTACTGCAGCAACAAAAACTCCTCCCTTCAGCTTCTTTGACACCTTCAAAGAGCCTGAACCTTCTCTGATACCACTATTGGGGATTTTTCTGGTAAAATCCCAAAAACAGATTAATTAAACACAGAGACAATGCTCTGTTTTTCTCTCCACAGGATCTTGGCACAGGGAAGCTTTAAAATTTCTAAGCAGATAGAGGTTTTCCGCACACATAAAAACACTTCGTATTTATTAATAAAAGACTGATACAAAATTCATCCTCTTTCACTCAGAGAGATTCACCAATGACATTTCAACAAAAAAAAATACTCTGTCTCCTCCTGAGATTTTACACTGTTGTGTGTAAAAATCTCTTTTACAATTCTGCTGTAAAAACAGACTTCAATTACAAAAATTACATTCATGGTGTTGCATGCTTCTTTCTTACTTCGCACTGTTGTGCCTATTTTTCTTACATTCGATGTGGCGATTTTTTCCTTTTTCACTCTTTTAACTATACATACTCACTGTTGTGCTTCTCTTTTCAATTACATAGTCAACAAACAAACATTACATATATATATACGAAAACAAACTTACATCCGTTTTCTGTTGCCATGCTTCCGTAAAAGAAAAACAATAGAATTAAATGGTTTTACCAGCTTTTACTTGTGCCCATACTCCCGCTGAAACAAAATTAAAATCTTTACCAAAACTTACCAACCCAAAGTAAATTTCATTTACTATTTTACTGACAAAAAATGGCGATAAATGAAACTTTTACTTCACGTCAAATTCATTTGCTGCAAGCTGTACTTCAACCGTTGACTTCAATTGGATCACATCGCAGAAACACAATCTGCTGGAGGGAAAATGGAACACAATTATATTGGTGCGATTTCACAATCGGAGAAATCAAGTGAACGGAACAGAGCATCCAAGCATGTATGCGAGTTGCGATCTACGATAAAATAGCATCACAAAAAACAAGAAAAACACAATTAAGGCAAGGATAAAGAAATGTGATTTGTATCGCAAGGAAAAAACTGCACTACAGTTGAAATTACAATTTCAACAGGAATTAGGCATTTTGAATAACTTGACTTTCATAACCCATAATTTACCGCACTCATATAATGTTACATGTTCAAACATAGAGTTTATAATTCAATATTTACTGTTATAATTAATTTAATAAAATAATACTAATAAACTAAAAATATTATATAGAAAAAGTTATAAAAAAATAAATCTATAAAAGAAAAAATCAAGTAGTATAAAATTTTAGAATTTTAGTGTTCGAAAACAAACGTATACGAAATGAAAAATATAATTAAATTAAATATAGATATCAAATGATAACAAAAATTAATAGTCACATGTTAATTGTGTTTCTAGATTCTTATCCACTTAATGTCCAACCATTGAAACAGACTCTTATCCACTTTTATGTCGCGTAATTGACTGTTTTTTTGGTCCAAATACCAAGTAAGGCGTTTCCAAAACAGGGAACCACTGTTATAAAGATTTCGATTAAACAAGTGAGTTATCGATAAACCAAATTTCCGGGTTGAACAAAACAACGAAACACTCTTATTGAGATTGCCGTTGAACAACTGAGTGATTGATTCTGGACCAACCAACGAGAAAACACTGTTTTTAAGATTACCATTGATAATACGGGTAGCGGCCAAGCTATTATAGAATAGATTTGACAAATTCAATGACCAAAAGAAGGAAACACTGCTATTAAGACTACGATTGGACAAATGAGGAAACTGTTGTTAAGATTACCTTGAACAAGTATATCACAAATTCAACGACCTTTTCAATTGACCGAAAGAAGGAAACACTGTTACCAAGATTACCATTGAACAACTGAGTAATTGATTTTAAAGAAAAACGTGGAAGAGAAAAATATTCAACAGAGTGATTTGAAAAAAAAAAAAAAAAAACTATTGTTCTGAGGCTATGCAAGCCAACTGGCATCCGCCAAAATATTACAAGAGAGATTACGATATTAAATTGCCGAGCCGGAAGAACACCAGTGAACTCCAATTGTCCAATGAAATGGGAGAAAGATGTCGATTAACGTTCTTATATCATCGTTTTGTTTGGAACCCCTCTCGACCATTAGCCGGTGGAACCTGACAGAGACGTGTGCACGTTTGAACAATTAGAAATGGGGGAAGGGCGGCGGCTGAATGAGATGTGAGCACGTTTGAACTTTGAACAATTAAAATATCAAAACCCGATCCCGGAGGAATACCATGTAAATAATTCAGAGTCAAAGTCAAATTTTTTGCCTCATGCTAACGTCTCAAAATTACTAACTTCGAATCCCGTAAATCGATCCTTCTTGTTGCTGCCAATGATATCGATATATATACGCGTACAACACTCTGTAAGATACACATGACATTGGGATTGGCATTGCGCATCAGAGAAATCAAGGTAACAATCTTTAACATATACGGCCACTTAATACTTGGGACCGTTTGAGTTTCGCCATTCACAGATCACCTGTATTCCTAAGGGCCTGACTCAAAACCGAAAATCGATCGCCTTTTCTTCACGACATCCAGTAGAAGAGATGGGCCGATACGAAAACATAGCGCTTGCAGGTATGTGGAAAGATATTCAAGGAGCAGACTCGTGGAATGGGTTATTAGATCCCATTAATCCAGTATTCAAAGCTGAGATTCTCAGATATGGTGATTTTGCAGAGTTGTGCTATGATGCGTTTGATAGTGACCTTTCCATGAATGGTTATGGTGGGGCTAAGTATAGCCCTGACAAATTGTTTAACAGTTGTGAAATGGCGGGGGATTCCCAGTATTGCCCTAAGGGCTATAAAGTAACAAAGTATTTGTATGCGGACACTGATATATTAGGGAGGAAAATAGAGCAATCTGTGTGGATTGGATTTATTGCTGTTTGCACAGATACTCAAGAGATACGAAGACTAGGGCGGCGTGATGTTGTAGTAGCCTGGAGAGGAACCGAAACGGTTCAAGAATGGATAGAGGATGCCAGAGATATTTTAGTTCCTGCCCGATTATCAATTACTCGTTTCAACCACAAGGTCGTCGGAGCCGGATTATCGACCACTGCTCGTTTCAACGACAACGGCGTTCGAGTGGAGGAGGGATTTTTAAGCTGTTACATCTCTCATGGAGAGAATTCAAAATCTGCTAGAGATACTGTTACTTCAGAAATTCTAAGACTGGTGGAAGAATACAAGGAAGAAAATTTGAGCGTAACTATAACTGGACATAGCTTGGGAGCTGCTCTGGCAACCTTAAACTCATATGACGTTAAGAAAAACCTTAACGCAAATTTACCGGGACAGCCTATACCTGTGACTGTGTTTGCATACGCGAGCCCACGCGTTGGGAATAGAGCATTCGCAAGGCGAATGGAAGAGATGGGAGTGAAGGTGTTGCGGTTGGTGAACAAGAACGATATCGTTCCCAAAGTTCCTGGACTTGTTTTCAACGAGAACTGTTGGACATGGTTGAGTCTAATGTTGGATTGGTTTCCCTGGACATATTTTCACGTGGGCGTGGAAATTAGTTTGAATAATAACGACTCTCCTATTCTGAAAGAGCTCCATAATCTCGATCCTGCTTACGCACACAGTTTAAAGAATTATCTCCATCTCATTGATGGTTATATCGGAATCGGTAAACCTTTCAAATCTTTGGGGAAGAGAGATCCTGCTCCAGTTGCTGCGACTTATTGATTGAAGACCCTAGCATTCCCCTTTTGGTGGCAACACTAGCATCAACACAAAAAGCAAGATCAAATTATTAAATTTGGAAATGAACAGGAACAAGTAAGATGACTGGTTCAATCCTCTGAAACACGAGTGAGTAAGATCCCTAACTGAATTTGGTTTGGATTATATTATCACCATGGGCTCTTTTTGAGCAATTCATCTGATCAGCACAAAAGGGTGATTGTGGTAGAAAACTGCTTAGGTCGCTCTATGATAAACGAAACCTTTGCTTTTATTCCATTAACTTTTGTACAAAACTTTGTCATAAAAATGTGAACGATTTATTTCATTATGGAAGTGCTAAGGATAAATGTTGAGGTGCCTTGGGGTTAAAACTGGTTTAGCTTGCATAAAAAGATTTCTTGAATGTGTACTTCCAGGCTGCCGAATGCCTAATACATGCCATAGTTGTCTGCAATATGTTAGTGGAATTTTTATTTTTTATTGAAAAAAATAGTTTATATAATGTTTAGTTGGATAAAATTTTGTATTATAATGTTCCTGGAATGAAGTTTTATTGGAGATTTTGGGTTCAATCTTGTGCTACCTCTCTTTTTACTAAACAGGGTGAATAATGAACATTTAAACTCTAAAATCAGAAAGTCCTATCAAACTTACATTTTTTTGTATTATAATATTATAATATATAAAAATCATGTTTATAATATAAATATATATAACTATTAAACTTTATTTTAATCAAAATTGAACATTTATAAATGTAACTATTTGAGTGTATTTTTCAACCCTATATATTTTAAATGAGTGTATGTTCCACAATGAGAGAACACTGAAGAATACTTAAAGAATATCATAATTTTAAAGATTTTAAAAATAAAAAATTAATATGGCAAATATATAAATATTATAATAAAATAATTAGTTCAACAGTAATTTAAATTGGAGCCTGGAAATAATATGAAATCCGTGAAAATTTTCTTAATTGCGAAATTTATTCTTATAATATCTTTTATAAATATTTAAAAACTATTTATAACAACTTAACAATTTATATATATTATATTTAATAAAAAAAAATAACATTATTAAATTGTATTATTATAGAATAACCTACTCCGGAATCCAATTAACGTGAATATAAATTCCAGGAGTCAAATTAACGTGAATATAAATTTCAGGAATCGAATTAATGTGAATAGATGCTTTGCGCTTGATCATAATAATTATTTCCCATATATAATATAAATTTGTAAATAAAATTAAAAATTATTGATTATTAAGAAATATTTAAATACAGATAATAAATAATAAATGAGCAAACACAATTAAAAAAATTCTTATATAAAATTTTCCAATCCAAATAGGGTAAATTATGGAATTAATATTAAATGCTTCAATCCAATGACCTCGCACTCCACGTATAAAGTTAATTTGGATTTTACATAAACTGTTAATATATTTGGGTTTTATATAAACTATGAATTCATATATCATTGGAATCGGAAACAGGGAATGAAAAAGGCGACCACGTGAAATATTGTATCGCCTGCATGCTATTTAACTTCATGTATAGTAACTTGATGAAACACCATATGTGATGTAGTGTCTATAAACTAAACGGAATGGTATATTTGAGAAGATGTTGGGCATGATACTTAAAAAAAACCAATTAGCCAGTTCCAACGAAAAAAATTGGGGAGGTGAATTTTATACATTAGATTAATTTTGATTTTAATTTCTGGCCATCTTTAATAATTGGATAAATGTCAATAATTGATGTGAGAATATGTTTTTATATCATTATATATTGTAATATTATTTAAGTAAATGAATTAGAGTTTTGCATGTTATGAATATTTTTGTATTTCATTGTATATGATTAAAATAATAAAAGAGAAACCTTTTTCATCTCACTTAAAATAAATCTCTATATATTATTTTCCGTATGTATTGAGTTTTTTTCTGACAAGGGTTTAGGTTGTGTTTGATAGCGTAAGATTATTTTAAGTTTGCGTTAAATGTGATTTTACGAGACTTCTTTGTACTAAAAGAAAATGGTCATAAATTCTAAAATATAGATTAAAAATGTATGCATCGAAGGAGTGCTTTGGTGCACTATATGTGGAACATGACTGATGCTTATAAAGAAATCTCGAACATGACTGATGCTTGTAAAGAAATTGGCAGATGTTTCTTGCATCATTTACTTGAATATATAATGGATTAATGCGCTGCACAAATAGAAGCACTTACGTAAAACGCAATTAATGAATGAGGGTTTTGGTTTAATATATTTAGCGTAGGGAGGGATATTAGTACGGAAACTAATAAGATACACATTAATAATAAAGTATTTGGTGAAGTAATTGGTTCTTAATTGTATTAAGAGCGAGAGGGATGGTTAACGTTTCATTGCGTTAGGTGTTCAAGTCTATGGTGTTCAAGTCTATGATTCTAATTATTTTTTATGGAGTTGGATACGATGTCAGATAAACCATATAAACCACATAAGTGTGGATTTATTTTAAGTGATAACATGGATTTTATATTTTTAAAATTTGTATTAATAAATTTGAAAGAGATAGTTGCTTATACCAAGTTAAATTTGTATGGATAAGTTTCGCTCATATTGAACTGAAACAAAATTAATTAGAATAATATGTAATTTACATAGTCATAGTATTAGCTAATCTATGTGGTTAGTTTAGGTTATTTAAGTCAAATTTGTATGGATAAGTTTGGTTAATATTAAATTGAAACAAAATTAATTAGAATAACTTGTAATCTACATAACTATAGTATTAGGTAATCTATGTTATTAGTTTATGTTATTTAAGTCAAATTTGTATGGATAAGTTTGGTTAATATTGAATTGAAACAAAATTAATTAAAATAACATGTAATATGTATATCCATAGTATTAGGTAACTTATATTATTAGTTTATGTTATTTGACCCATGTCTTTAGAAGTATTTGTTTTCCTATCCCCATGTCAAAGATAACTCTAGATAACAATCTCAATGTTATGTTTTTAGATTGTAATCTTAGTATCGATAAACTGATTTAATTTTTTGAAATTTTAAATACTACAAAATGTTAATATAATATATTGTAAATTATGAATTTAATATAATCGAAATATTAGTAAGAAAAAAAAATATTATTATAAAAAATATATCATTAATTGTTTTTTGTTTTTTCTCAAAATTTAATATGCATTTCACATTATAAATTTATAATTAGTATTAGCATAAATTTATAATTAGTATTAGAATAAATCATCGAACTTGATTGATAAATAAGCATTAGTATTGAAAGTTGCACTCAAATTGATAAGTATATTATTAAATCTATCATTACTATAACTAGTACAATCATATAAATTAAATGGTTGATAAACATGGATAGTCATTAACCCATAATGAAGATCAAAATACAAACTTCATTATACATTTCATATTGCTGAAATTTAAAAAATCATAAAACTTACTAAATTATAACTTTACTTTCTCATTCTCCTCTAATTTTTCTAGATCCTATAAAAATTCATTAAAACTACAAGTTTGACGTGTGAAATCTTCACATATAGAATTCCCAAAGAGTTTTTGACACTGTCCATATATGTAGTCAAAAAACCAGTTTAAACAACATAAATCAGTATTTGACAGCAAATTTTTTTTGGCCACCAGAAATCTACCAAAAATTCCAAAAATGAACTTAAAACTATTCCATTTAAATTATAAATTATTATTAAATATAAGATTTTTTGTTTATATATATAACACTAAATAAATTTTTACTGTCATAATACTAAAGAATTTTAAATTTGTAAATAAATTTATTATAATATTATAGCTTTCAATATCATATATCTAACACTGTTCATATAAATTTCTTATATTAATAAATTTCATTAAAACTACAAGTTTGACATGTGAAATCTTCCATATAGAATGCCCAAAAGAGTTCTTGACAGCCTCCATATATGCAGTCAAAAAACCAGTGTAAACAACATAAATCAAGTATTTGACAGCAAATTTTTGGCCACCAGAAATCTACCAAAAAATTCCAAAAATCGAACTTAAAACTATCCATTTTAATTATAATTATTATTAAATATAGATTTTGTTTATATATAACACTAATAAATTTTTTTTTACTGTCATAATCTTAAAGAATTTTTAATTGTAAATAAATTTTACTATAATATTAGAACTTATAAATATCATATATCTAATACTGATTCAAATAACATTTCTTATTATTAATAAATTTCATCAAAAATAAAACTTAACATGCGTTGAAAACAATTCTTAGATGAAAAAAATTTCATTAAAAAATAAACAAATATAATTATATAAAAATAAATCTCACTTTCGATTTTTAACTATTAATATAAATATTAATAACCAAATTAAAATGTTAAAATCGCTGAACTAAAACAAACGGTCAAAAACAATAACAACGTTCGAATCTATAAACATCAATAAAATATTATAAAACTTTCAACACGCTTAAAATATCCACACATATGAACATTAATGCTAGATGAAATTGCTGCCAGTCATAGGATCGACCAACCTTTGGTTCGGTCGTCACACTTTCCCATTATGTCAGAGTGAATGTATGCGAATTATGTTCCACCAATACAATAACGCTCTCGATCTATTACTCGGAGGCTGTATTGGTGTGAATCTCTGAACCTTGCCAACATTGTAATTCCTTTTTTTGTTAAGAACCGGTCATTGCAAATATCAGACTCTGCATCGCAATATCACAGCTAGTTATAAGAAATTGTTGATTATGTATCATAGTTTCACTTAATTGTGGATACATGTGCTTACACATCGGACAGGCAAATCTACTTTGGAACCCAATCTTATTTTTAGCGCATTACTTAAAAACATATGGAATTCCAACATATATATAACTTTTAAAATAATATAGAATTATATTAATTATATTTAATTTTAAATTATATATTTAATATAATATAATCATGATCTCCCATTCATATATAAAGGTTTATAAACTATGGCCATCACTCTTTACCCTGATTATGATAATATTATATAATATATATTAATATAATATATATAAAAGTATATAATTCACTTTATAGATTATAAATACTCATCCATAAAAGTGGTATTTCCCTCTGATAGATATATCGCTAGTGGATAGATCATTATGAGCCCTTAAAAAATTGGAATATCAAATTAATGAACTACCTTTGCTTAAGCTTAGTATTGTTAAAAAAACTAAAGGTCATAACTTATAAATTGAAATATTTCATTATCTGCAATGAAAATACATTTCATGCTAAAATTAGTCCTATCAAAATTTTTAAAAATATATATGAATTGTAATAAACCAATATTTTCAATTTGATGTTTGTTACATGTTTGTTTGTTCATAATCACTATAGATTTATTTTAAGTAAGGATTTAATATAAGGAGCAATGTTCATAATCAGTGTCATGTACCTACATACTTTAACATACACATAAAAAAAAAAAATTATATGGTATACATCTAACGCATATACACTATGGTTAGCAACCACACATTATTTAAATATGGTTTATGTTTATGGCCACCCCACAGTGTATACGTGCCTAACCCGAGGCATCGTATATGTGGCAGGCAATGCATACATGGCCAGCCTTGTTTGACATCACATTGTTTATTCGGCAATCAATACATACTTATGTTTATTTGATAGCTATATGGTATGAATCTCTTATGTTTAATCTTCGAGTTTATTGAAGCTGTACTGAGCTCTTCTGTTGGCGCCTCCTACGCGGGACATCTGGCGAGAGCATTGAATCTTGCCGGACAAACCACGTGAATAGAGCATGGTTGCTGTGCTTGGCCCTTCCCGCGCCGGGCTTTTGGGTAAGGTCGCCTCCATCTACGGTGCACATTTGATAGATGAGATCAAAGGTTGGAAAGGCTCCACGTTTCTCCGCTAGCAGTCTGGTTTATATTTGGCGCTCTCCGGATTATTCGAGATTTCTTTTTGTCATTCCATACTCTCTCGTTCTCTGTTCCTCGCTGCATGGACTTGTTCACTGCTCCGCGCCACGACCTCCGCAATTCCAGACTCCGGTGCCATCCAGAAGATCTTCAACTCCACAGGCTTCATGACCGAAGCCATTAGGTATTTTACTCCTCAGCAAAAGATCTGAAGCTATCATTTATTTTAAGGGTTTTGCACAGAAGTCTCATTCTCGTCGTTGGCATGATAGGTTGCAAGCCAAGGGGTTCTAGCTTCTACAGCTTAAAGGAGAGATAAGCCCATTGAAGCCCGCCGAGCTTATCCACAGGTAGTTATCCGGTTTGCAGGCTTAGTTATCGGTTGATTCCCCTCTGTCTTGGTTTCAGTTTTGCCAGAGGTTTTTCCTTTGTGTTGGAGAAGAGACCCCAACCTTATTGTCTTTTGGTTGGCAGCAGGTCTCGATGGACCAACGCTCTTAACTGTTCAAGAGTTCTGGAACTGTTTTTTAAGAGCTGGGTCTTTTCTCATCTGCGGTGATTTGGGCCCTTACCCATGTTTTTTCCGAGACTGGAGTTTAATATACAACTATCTGTATTTTTATTTGGTGTATCTGTTGTGACTATAGACATGTTTTATGACTATCCTTAACCCTAGTTGGAACCAGCGGCTTATTTACTTTTATATTCATATAGCTCGAGGCTATTGGTTTACTGTATCTATCTGTTCCAGCTATATAATGTCTTGATTCTCTATCATGGATACGAATGATTGTACTATAATGCAGCGTAGGGTTTATCTATTACCATATATATAATGTTTTCCTCGTTTCCCGGATTTACGCTGGTTAAATTATAGTATGCAAGCAAATGTATAGAGTAATCTACAGTTATCTTTTGTTTTGCCAATGTTTTGATAGACTTATGTATGGAATTCCCTCTGCCGTGCCAACATCTGAATCCTGTATATGTATGGCCGACTGGGTAAGGTTTTGAATGAATATATTTAGAGTCACTCTGTCATATCATCCTCTGTTCCCATAGATGAATGGTCGACAGTTAATGACTCGTCCAGTCGAACCCTGAGTTCTGTATTATATATATATATAACCATATACATTCGGTTAATCATATGTTTGGGGTTCTGGTTCATTATTGGCAGCCATTACATTCGCGGCCTCGGTGAATGCATATCTCTATTCTTTCCTTAATGCATGCAAATGGGTTTACTCTACTTAAAGAGATATCGCTTGGTTCTGTTGCATTGTTCTATGCCCATCACTGTATGGTTTACACATTGGATATAATACTCTTCAGTTACCCACAGCATGGGTCTTTAATCTTGGATATTAACTCCGCTCTTTTTTATTACTTGGACTTGTGAAAGCCTCATTTGCCACGGCTATACCGAGTTCGGCTCCACGCCATTATGCCTTTCCTTTATTTGTTGACCCTCTGCTAGCATTTTACTTAAAGGTGTTATGGTTTCTATATAGCCGCTTGCGACCATTAGGGTCTTGATGTCATATCGACCCAGTTATTTTGGTTGCATGAAGATTTTAGTTTCCGTGATTCATTCTTCCCCAGACTATGTAGTCATTTAATTGATAAAGACAGACTTATATTATCAACAGTCCGCTTCATTTGTTTTAAAGGTTCAGTTGTTCTCAGCTCTTGAAGTTTTAACTATTTTGTTTACATTTCTTTCTTGCACAGAATATTATAGCCATATCAGTCTTTGGCCTTACGATTATACGGTTGTTTCGTGTCTTCTGGTTTACTTCGAGGTTGACTGTTCTTTATACTGATACCTCTTAGTTACACAGACACATTATCTTTACATCTTGCAATTAAGCTGTCTACAGTTATGCACAGACATGCTATCTCTTGCTCTTACAGCTAGGTTGTCTATTAACGTGATTTACTCTATAAGCTAATTATAATTAATTGCTCAGATAATCACCGCTGTACTATAGATAACCAGGCATATGAGGGTTCCGTTACTTACCTGATCCCCTCTGGTAAGTTGAATCTGGAACACTTCTCCTGCCAAATAGCTGTGTAACGCTTCTTTTCCACCCAACCGTGAGACCAGTCCTTTCAGACCTGAGTCTCCCCCCAAGCTTACGCTTACCGGATCACTATCCTCAGTAAGCCAGCACTCTCTTTGTGCCTGACTATCTGGTCCTTACCAGACTTAGTCCATCCAGGGTTTTCTTTCCCTTTCTCCTCTGCCTGTCCCTCCAGCCCAGAGTTCTCAACCCACCTCCCTTTTCCCTGGAAACCCTTCCAGTTGGGAAAGGTGGTTATTTCTAGTTATATTAACTAACCTTTCTTTCCAATTCCCTTTTATTTTGGGAAGTCAGATATCTTCATGATTAATTCCTTTAAGCATCAATTTAGTGCACATGTAAAATTAACATCATATCCTCAAAAGAAAATAAATTCTTCATATTATTTCAATTCAGTGTTTTACTGCAGTAACTTCTAAATAATTACATTTTATGGGTTCATCACATCTCCCCCTCCTGAGATTGGACATCGTCCCGATGTCTAGTGTCTCCAAACAATTCTGGATAAGCTTTTCGAAACAACTCTTCGTCTTCCCAAGTAGCCTCTTCAGGCCCATAGTGTTGCCATTGCACTTTAATTTGGGTAATAACCCGCTTCCGCAACTGCACTTCTATCCGGTCGAGAATGCTCAGTGGCTCGACCCGAAATTCT